>KZ308140.1:2319962-2330697 GCA_000376725.2 Ladona fulva | reverse complement strand
GATAGGGGTCCGTTACTAGACAATTCCGACGAATAACTTTCGATAGGTAATCAGAGTCCAGCCTTTATAATTATAACAGATAACAATCAAAGTTCTTAAAATGTGCAATTTCTGATGCATTTTCGTATTTTCTTGATTTTAATACTGAAATAATTGATTAACATAATTATCCTAAGAAATTGCCATAATTCTTAAAGCCATCGCTCAGAACGAAGTAACACTTTTCATAATATTGAGGATAATTTTGCATATGCTTAATGGAATTATAACGTTTTAAGAAGAGAGGGAACTTAACCTACTACAAAAAAATAATTCTGCCATGAGATTGATTTTAAAATTGGGTTTTAGATCTCTTTTTGACATTTCCGAAAGCAAAACCTTAGTAATTTTAAGAGTTAAATCATGAATCTTGGCGGATTTCGAATATTTCAAGCTTTTAGATAAGGTTTCCCTTTGGTGATTTTTTCATGCAAAAATAACGCATTAAATTACGTATTGCAGCAAAAAAGAATACCTTTTAAACAGTCCGTACTTCTTTCTGATTTTCAATATTATTTAGGATAATGCACCGTAATTATTTTCGATCTTAAATCGCAGTTTATCATCAATAAATTTGGAGTTATTTCGGCACCCTAAAGTTGATATAATGAACATTTGAATTCTTTGCTAATTTTCCTTTTTATAAGTTAAATATCAGATAAATTCTTTATGATGGTTATTAGTTTTTCGAAACTTATAATAAATATATTAGAGGACAGATTTTTAATATTTCAAACTGTGTTATTTATTTACTTTTATCGATGTCGACGTTTTCTTAGAATCACCAATGTATGCGCTTAACTAAATTTTGTATTTATAGTTTCTTTGAGGCGCGTAGTTACAATTGTTTTGTGGATTAAACTCGTTGTCCTGGTAAATTGAACTGTATAGCATATTTTCCTATTAATATATTCATTGATTAACTTTAAATTAATTATCTAATGCCTTCAATAGTTGTCACTGTCTTTTAATTCTACTACTATTATTACATTCTGAATTTATGATGACTGTCACAATGTTCGCCCTATATTTAATGCGTTTTTTCTATAACAACGGCAGTTGGAACTGCGCAACTAATTCTCTTTAGATATTGTATTGGGTCTGCAAATAATCTCCAATTCTAAACCTCCATTTTCGAATTGAAGGTTTGTCTTTTCTGTGTTTAACTATTTATGTATTTTAATTTATTTTTCTTTAGGTTTTTTGCCTATCCTTTTAGGATAAAATTAGAACATTACACTTTGGTTTATTGACGATTCAGACCGTTTTCCTACTAACAATTGCATCACTCATGCTTAAAAGCAACTCGTAACTTAGGCACAGCTAAACGTTTTTCTGTTTCCAGTTATAATTTAGATTTTCGAACTCGCTTTGAACCAGAAATACTTTCAATAGAAACAAAAATATTCCACAGCCATAAAAAAATTAAATATATAGTTATTGTTCCACTAATGTTAAATACCTGTTACCATGAAATTATTTCTAACATAAACTTCAATAGAATTTTTCCTTATAAAAGTTCGTAAATACCTCAAAATACAAATCTGCATTTTTCTTGAAGTGATTTATTCTATGCAAGAATGTAATGACACATATGTCTTAGCAAATTATGATATATGCTATGACTTCAGTTTCAATTGCTTGATTTTGTCATACAATTCAACCAACGACATTTTAAGTAGCAACTATGATCATAATATATTACATAATAACATTACACTTTTATGATAACTATCGACTTTTTTGGAATTCTTAATCGATTAACTGCAGACTTCATACATTATGCTTGTGACAAAAATGATTTACTAAAAAATAGGGATAATTTTATATTTATCTTAGTTTAATATCAGTTTGTGAATCACTAGAAATTTAATTTTGCTATCGACTTATTTGTATCAAATTAATTATTTATCAGAGCTTTTTTAAATGGTAAATTTGTGGTATTTTAAATTAAAATTACAACTAAAGATGCAATGCAATATTTATGTATTCTGTAAGAGTAAACTTCTATACTAATTATTGTATTTCTTTTCTTACAGTTTAGTACAGAAACTTGATCTCCCAGTCGGGACCTTTTGTGAGTACTCTAATTCTTTCCTCTTTACTACACAATCACATAATTTTCAATTAATTCTAAATCATCATAAGAAAGAGCAATCTTTCTATCAATAACAGTTCTTTCTTAGGATGAATTTTATTCCAATATATGTCTATTAGTTCAATAACTTTTCAACCTTGGCAATTCAGCCTCATGTGGCTTTCTCTTTGGAGACAATTAATTATAACTTTAATAATAAAACAATTATGGTCTGTAAGACCAGAATTTCTTTAAGCAATTTGCAGTTATTTTCTGCCAAATACAATTTGAGGCAGAATTATGTTCCAGTAGCTTAGAAAAAAGTACATTTCTCTGTATTGACCACCTGCTCTATAGGGGGCGATTGAAGTCATGCATCTCTCGTCCTTAGCCTCGTTTGAGGCCTATAGAGGCAGGCATCTCTTTCAGGGGCCTTTCTTTCACCTTCTTCTCCAGCGGTGAGCTAACTAAGTTCTCACTTCTCAGCTGGTCGCTCTATCCCTCTATAGGTCGGAGCTTGCTCCAGGACCTGTGGCAGAGGGCTCCCTATGCATGAATAGGGATGAACCTCAATGCACGTCACAAGGGACTGGGGGGGTCCACTTCTTAGGGCTTTAGGTAATCCCTCCAAATCCTCCCTTCCCCATCATCGGCTGAGCACAAGGACAAGCAGAAAGGATGTCGAAACATCCAGCCCAGGAGTAAGAGTATTTACATATTTACACAATCGACACTATCGAAAACCAGGTAGATAAGAAACACTTGTAAGATAATGCTTAAGAAAGGGGTAATTGGACAGTGTGTTAGGTATATCAATTCTTTTTGGATTTAAGTGGTTATAATCATCAATGAACTGTGTCATTTTAGCATATTCACCTACATTATATATAATCACATATCTCGTTAGGTCTGGTGATAAATTAAGGTTCCTAAGAATTCAGAACAATCACCACCCTTCTAAAGGAACACTCCAGGTTTATTCAGCTAGGCCAACCTGAAAAGTCAGCTGTGGCCGAACATAGCCTGGAGAAGAGGCACAGAATCAATTTCGAGGCCACCAAACGACTTGCCCATGCAAATGGCCACTGGGAGCGCATCACAAAAGAAGCCATTGAAATTCGATTAGAGAGAAATAATTTCAACAGAAACAATGGCTACACACTCAGCAAGGCTTGGGAAAAGATAATACGGGAAAAATTGGAGAGAGGAAATTCGACCAATCAGAAGATGCGCCCGGATTGACCAATCAGAAGAGATTCCCAGATTGTTGTTTAGTATATACACCGGACCGAAAAGTCAAACGGCATCTCGACTGGACATGATCCGATCCATCCGACTGAGGTTTTCTAGGCAGTGGGAGTGATTGTGTTTAACCCTTTCTCAGTGCAGTTTTTTACCATTTTCATTTGAAAAATTTTGTGCACGATAGACCACCTGGGACGCGCACCATTTAGGAGCCACGATAGACCACTTTCCACGCCGCCACCTCGGAGTGGCGGACGCTGTAACTAAAAACTTCGCGGACCTGTTCCGCGATGTCTGAGACCGCTCACGCTCCACCAACATCCATGGACACCACATCCGCCCCTCCTTTGGACATTGACAACGTGCTCCAACATCTGACAGCCATCAGGGACCAACTCGGCCATGACCAGTGGACCAACATCCTCTCCATACTGTCTGCCCCACCTTCTTCCCAGGAGGCTGGACCCTCAACCAGCGGTTCAACAAATGTAAGTGTTACTGTGCCCAGTCCCCGGTTGCACCCTGTTTCTAAGCGCACTGCTGATGATGACTTTGTAACTGTTGCTCGTAAAAATAAGAGAACCAACCATATTGCTTCTAATGGTAACAATAATAGTATTACTACCTCTAATTTGTTTTCCCCTCTATCCAACCTTGCTTCTGACAATCAAAACATCCCATCTTCTCAACCACCACCTAACCCTACCCGACCCACTCCCACACCTAGCAAACCTAAGATTCCTTCTTTAAAAATAATCTATAACTCCAACTGGTCTATTATCATTAAGAATATTCGCTCTCTTTGTAAATTTCCACCTGTGTGTCAGATGATAAGCAGCAACCTAATTCTTGTCAAATGTCAGTCAATCAGTGATTATCTTTCAACCGCGAGCAAATTAAAGGCAGACAAAGTTGAATTCTACACTTATCAAATACCTGAAAAGCGTAATAAAGAATTTGTTATCCGCAACTTACCAGTGGATTTTAATGTTGACGACATCAGGCAAGAATTAGAGAGCAACAATTTTAAAATTGTTAATATTATGCAAATGTCTACCTCTAGGCCTATCATTGGTAGTAAGGATAACTCCACAGCCGAAAAAAGGTTGATCCCTCTGTTTAAGGTCACACTCTCTTTTGATAATGATTTTGAAGCTTTTGAAAAAATTAACTCCTTTGGTGGCATGCAGGCCACAATTAAACCATTCACTAAACCCATCGCACCACCGCAATGCTTAAATTGCTTACAATTTGGGCATACTAAAAATTACTGCTCCTTAAAACCAAAATGTTCTAAATGTAGTGCTGATCATCACGTTTCTAATTGTGACAGTCGTCACGAAACTCAACCCAAGTGCATTAACTGTAATGGTACTCATACTGCCACTTATAAAGGGTGCCCAAAATTCTTGGAAATTAGAACCAACATGCGTAAAAGAATAGAAGCTATCAGAAACCAGGTTCAAACCCCATTCATTGCTACCCCTAATGCATTCCCAACCTTACCTACTGCCCACACATCTTTTGCCTCTGCTCTCACCCAACCTAAATCTGCTCATCCCAATCCCTTACCACAAGACCCCCCTGAGGACGAGTTAATCGATAATTTTATTAACATTTGGCAAAGGTTGCAAGCTGCCCCTACCAAGGCTGAAAAACAATCAATCTTTATTACCGAGTTATTCAAATTCATAAAATGAATAATATAAACGTAATGTCCTGGAACTGCAATGGGCTAAGAACAAAAATTACAGAACTGCTCAGCTTCATCAATGAAAATGACATCAGCATTTGTTGCTTACAGGAAACTAAATTAGACTCCCAAACTAGGATTAGCACCCCTAATTTTAATTTTCTTAGATTAGATAATAATAGAGTAGGTAGCGTAGGAATATTAGTTAAGAATAATCTCTTATATAAATGTCTCCCCTGCCCCAAATTATCCAAAATTAAGATGATAGGAATAGAAATTGTAATAAATAACAACCCACTGAGAATCTATTCAGTGTATGTTCACTCTCAGAACTTAAAATTGGTAGATCTAAGCTTCCTTGCAGAAGGTAATCAACCCACAGTTTTCTTAGGGGATTGGAACTCAAAGCATAGTTCTTGGGGATCACGTACCCTTAATCAGAATGGTAGAACACTCCACTCATTTATAAATGACAATAATTTAAGCTTCCAATCCTCATTTGCACCAACCTATCAAAATCCAAAATCAGCAGACTTACTAGACTTTGCCATAACTAAAAATGTTGTCAATATGACCCCTCCTTTAATCTTTTATGAACTCCCTTCAGACCATTACCCCATCCTCACCTCCTTTTTTGGAAAAATCAATATGAATCAAAACTCTTTCAAAATCATCAACTGGAATAGATTCACTGATTATATCTCCAACAAAATCCACATTATCCCCGAACTAGAAGCACCATTAAACATCCCCAAAATTGATAGTCACCTAGAGCTACTAAATAACTTGATTGCAGCAGGTAAAAATTTTGCTTCAGTTACTAGACAGACACATTCACCTCAACAGGCTAGCCTTCCTAGCGACATAAGAAATATGCTTCAGCTCAGAAATAAAATTAGAAGGCTCTACTTCTCATTTAAAAATCCTATTGATGGCATTCTCCTAAAAAGATTAAATAAAACCATCTCTCAATCCATCAGAAAATTTCGAAATTCTAAATGGGAGGAATTCTTAACATCTGTCTCTTTCGAAGACCATGAAAATAACTTATGGAAACTAGCCAAAAACTTAAACAGAACCACCCCTAGATACCCCCCAATTAAACTTGATAATAAATTAATATTCGATAATCAACATAAGTGCAATATCTTTTCTTATCATTTTAGCAACATCATGAGGGACCCTTCTCATTCTCATGAAATCCAACCAGAAGTAGCACTCACTAATCTACTCTTGCCAACATTAAATCCTGTAGTCCTCGACTTGGGGGACCTCCATGCACTTAGAGCAACCCGGCCGGGTCCACTCCTTACGGTGTATTAGCCAACTCCCCAGATATTTGGCCCTCAAAAGGTCCGTTCAGCCCTGAAAAGGGCCGTTTTCCATAGAAAAAGTTGAACAATTACGTCGACAAGTGTCTGTCAAGCACTCAAAGATGTCGAACCCTCCCCGGGAGGGGAAGACAAAAGATACAGCTGATGCTAAGTCATCAGACAGTGAAACAACAAACAGCAGTTGCAGTGAAGAAGAAATGAAGGATATTACCTCCAACAATGATTCCACCAATGACTCCACCACTGAGGATGAGGAGGTCAACCCAGAAGACACCCTGGACCATCTGCTCACCAAGTTATCCAGCCTAAGAGACCGCATTCCGGAGGAAAAATGGAAGGCCTGCCTTCAGCAACACCTGGCTAGGGAAAAAACCGGCGATCTCTCCTATACTAATGATCAAACAACTATCGCACAAAGCAGTAGCAATAATCCTAGCAATACCATACCTCATATCAACAACCCTCAATCGCAAAACAATGGTTTTCAAGTAGTCTCCCACAAACGCAAATATTCTTCAGTCAACAAAAACCCATCACCTGAACCTATCCCCATCAAAAACCGCTTCGATCCGATTAGAAATATATACACCACTCCTCCCAGCACAACCCATCCTAACCTGCCTGAACCCACCCCATCCCAACCTCTAACAAACTCAAAAAAACCTAAAATACCCTCTATCAAGGTCACCTATAATAAGACATGGCCAACCATCTTAAATGGTATCATCAAATGCACCTCACTCCCACCTGTTTGTCAACTTGCTGGTCCATCAGTCATTTTAATAAAAAATCAAACCTTAGATGACTATGTCAAATGCCTCCGCCACCTAAAATCCATTCAATGCAAATATTTCACCTATCAAGTCCCAGAGATGAGAAACATGGACTTCGTCATCAGAAGTCTACCCAGCAACACCGACACTGAAACCATCAAGGAAGCCCTAAAAGCAGAAAATGTTCCTGTCATAAGTGTTTCACAAATCTACACCACCCGACCATCACCCGAAGACCAACTGGCTGGCAAAAACACAGGGGAAAAACGCCCTTGTCCCATCTTTAGAGTCACCACAGAACATCTAAGCGACCCCAGCATTATCAAAAATATCAGTAGTCTATTCCACCTAAGATATCAATCAATGACTATATCAAGCCAAAGGAACCTGTGCAATGTATGAGATGTCAACGTATTGGGCACACCAAAAATTTCTGTAGGATGGCATACAACTGTGTCAAATGTGGAGGCCCTCATCCAACCTCAGAATGTAAGAAACAGAAGGAAGATCAGCCCAGATGTTTCAACTGCCATGAGAACCACCCGGCCAGCTATAGAGGATGCATTGCTTTCACAACTGCTAAGCAGTCACTTCAAAATCAAGCCAGATCAACCACCTCTCCAATTCATCAATCCCAATTCCCGTCACTCCCATCCAACTCCTATAGCCAGATCCTCTCATCGCCAAAACCCATCCAGTCACAGCAATCAACCCCAACCAACCCCAACCCACCAACTACCCCGGACACTGAAGACATCATCACCTGGACCATCAACATCATTAACATCGTGAAGAATCTAAAATCCATACAAGAGAAAAAAATGTTTATATTAACAGAGATCATGAAGATTCATGGATCATAAAACACAACTCCTCTCATGGAACTGCCAGGGCCTAAAAAATAAACTTCCGGAACTTCTGCAATTCCGCGACGAATGGAGCATAAACATCAGCTTCCTTCAAGAAACTCATCTCAACACTAAAGATCGCATATATAGTCCCAACTACCATGTAATCCGAAGTGACAGACTCTCCCAAGGTGGCGGTGTGGCTATACTAATTAGCAATAATATTAAATTTAGTATACTACCTAGGATTAAGCTCAACATTATCGAATATATTGGTATCTGCATTATATGCAACAATAGTCCTATTAATCTATACAGTATTTATATACCTCCTAGACACAACTACACACCCATCCAATTAAGCACTGAACTCAACACACTATTTACGCTGCCAGGAAAAAACATCTTCCTAGGAGATTGGAATAGTAAGCACCATGCATGGGGCTCAATTAACTCAAACGCAAATGGCAATCTCCTATTTGAAATTATAAATACACTAAATATCGAATCTCAGCACCTTATTACACATTCACCTAACCAACCAACACATATTCACGCAAACAAAACAGTTGACCTCTTTGATTTCATCATAACCAATAATATCCAAAATACATTCAATCCTAAAGTCCTCTTTGAATTTCACTCGGACCATCTGCCAATTATACTATACATCAACGATATAGAATGAACGACGACACACCTCCAATTATCTCAACAAACTGGGAGACATTCTATGAACACTTTCAAAACCATATACATAAAATACCAACAATACAGGAAAACACACATCAACATATTGATGCACAAATTTAATTAATCACTGACCTTTTCTACCTATCAAAAACACATGCAAGTAAAAGTCTTACTAAATCATCACCATGACGCCTAACACTCACTCCAGATATACACCAACTCATAAAATTACGCAATCAACATCGCAGACAATACTTAACATACAAACACCCTACAGACCACCACCTTTACCAAACATATAAGAAACAAATACGCAAAGAAATTCAAATAATCCAGAACCTAGAATGGCAAAACAAAATCAACACCCTAAATTTCAAAGATAAAAGCATATGGAAAACCACTAAAGCACTCACCAAAAAATCACAACCAGCTACACCCCTACTCCATAACAACACATTATACAGCGATCCACTAAACAAAGCAAACATATTTGCCAACTATTTCAAACAAATTATGACCGCACCACCTCTTACAAATAAAAACGATAACAAAATACTCACCCACAATAACATACTAGACAACACACCAATCTCCAAACCTCAATTCATCACATCTGATGAAACTAAAAACCTAATCAACACACTTAAAACACACAGCACCGGGATATGACAATGTAACAAATCACATGCTAAAACTTACCTCTTGTATCCCACACTTCATCCACCTATTAACAGACATATTTAATAACTGCCTTCTATCTTCATACTTCCCAACTCACTGGAAACTAGGAATTGTAATACTATTCCCAAAACCCAACAAAAACCCTTCTTTACCACAAAATTACAGACCTATCACTCTACTTTCCACCATCTCAAAACTATTTGAACTAACAATCCTCAAACGCATCAAAACACACCTCCAGACAAACAACATACTTATACATGAACAAATGGGATTTAGAGATCATCACTCCACAAACCACCAATTACTACACTTAGCAGATAAAATCACTGACGGCATCAACAATGGAAAAAAAACAACACATGCTATCTTCCTAGACGTGGAAAAAGCTTTCGACAAGGTGTGGCATGAAGGCCTTATTTATAAACTACAGCAAATTTCAACCCCACTTTACATCACCAAAATCATCAGACACTACTTACACAACAGACAAATTCAAACTAAAATCAATAACACACTCTCTCTCAAAACAACTCTCAGCGCAGGACTGCCACAGGGATCAGTACTCAGCCCAGTACTCTTCAACTGCTACATGAACAACATAACCAACGACACCCAAAGTACAAAACATTCTCTTTGCTGACGACACAGCATTTTTATCACAATCCTGGTCCCCAGATACAGCTGTGAAGAACCTAAACCACCACCTAACCAAATACCACAACTGGTGCCAGGAATGGAAAATCACTGTCAATGCCAATAAAAGCACTGTCATGCACTTTAAAGGCTACCTAAAAAAACAAGCATACTCATCAGTAAATCTAAACAAAGCAATCATTCCACAAACAACAAAACATAAATTCCTAGGCGTCTACCTCACATCAACACTAAACTGGACAACACAACTTAACTACGCACTAGGTAAAGCCAAAGCACAACTATTCCGACTCTCAACAATCATCAGCAACCAAAATAAACTAACACCAGAAACAAAACTCCGACTAATACACACACTCATACTTCCAATAATACTTTACGCAGCACCTATTACATTTAATACTAGTAAACAAAACATCAATAAAATCGAACAGTTTTATAATAAGGCCATCAGATTAGCAACCTCTACAAATAAGCTAATCCCTATCAAAGAAATTAAAAAATTCTATTCCTATTGCTATTGAATCCTATTGCTAGTCCTTCTTTTTGTAAGAAAAATTGATTATTAAATTGAAAGTAATTTTGTGTAACACACAATCTCACTAGGCACATAAATTCAGCAACAGTTTCATCAGTAAGACCACTTCGTTTCAGCATGGAACAGAGTATTCTTAGAGTTTCATCAACAGGAATGG
>KZ308140.1:2300428-2319709 GCA_000376725.2 Ladona fulva | reverse complement strand
GGTCTTGGGTCCACATAATGGCTTAGTTAAGAGATCAGCACTATTATCTTGCGAAGAAACGTATTTAAACTCAATTTCACCCTTCTCAACAAGTTCTCTCATATAGTGAAATTTGACATTAATGTGTTTACTTCTGTCAGACACAGAGTTGTTATTAGCAATGCTCATTGCACCTCTATTATCAACATTAATGATGCAGGGTGTTGATAAAAATTCACATTGCCCAATTTCAGATAGAAATTCTTTCAACCAAACTGCCTCTGTCACTGATTCATACATACTCATGTATTCTGCATGAGTGGTTGATGTTGCTACACAACCTTGCTTTCTACTTCTCCATGACACTGCTGCCCCTGCTAAACTCACCACATAACCTGAAATTGACTTTGCATCACTCCTGTCATTAGCCCAATCAGAGTCTGCAAATACCTCTATAGGCTTACCCCTCCTTGAATAACACATTAGATTAGAGGATATATCAGATTAGTTGCTAAATGTAGATTTAGAGAAAGCGAGAAAGAAATTTATAACTTATTGACTTTAAAAAATTCTAATTTCTGATAAATTTCCACATTAAGGACTAAGGTTTGTTTACCGTGTTTAACCTTGGCTCATGCTGCTTACGTTAGAATTGTTAATATATTCCAATGATATCGCTTAGATATCCGACGAATTACATCAAATTATTTCGGAGGACAAACTTCTTGAGAAATGCGATGAGAAAGTTTGAATATTGATACGACCACTTCCTTTCCCATGACTAAATAGAAAACCTAGATTTCTGAAGACCTGAATTATGAAATTGACCGCTTAGAAATTGGATGAAAAAGCTTCTACTATAATACTACCACTTAGTTAAATTAGAGCAAGCTTAAATTGTAATAACACTGCTTAGTTTTTGTTACAATAACCTTCAGTTCTTTTAACACCACTTAGTTTTATTAAGAATCAGCATTAATTTTGATACTAATGCATAGCTTTGATAAGAGAAGCCTTATATCATGATAAAACCACTTAATGTCTTAAAAAAAAAGGTTTCCATTATGATAACACTGATTTTCTCATTAAGATTAAGCTAAATTCTGATAAAAACTGTTAGTTCCTGAAAGAATAAGTTGTAATTATCATGAGACCGCTTAGTTTTCTTCAGAGTAAGCATCAATTATTATCAGACCACTTAGTGTTCTTAAGAGTAAGTTTCAGTTATGATGAGACCGCTTACATTTCTGAAGAGTAATCCTCTTAAAGTAATACATCATAATTCTTCAGTAATACATCATATTAGTGAATTACATCATCAGTAATTCTTAAAGTAATACATCATATTAGTGTGATTATTTTTCTATCTCCTGAACCAGTTATCTCTATCATTGAGTAATTTATACAGATCATCAGTCATCCAAAAACAGTCATCTTTTCTACCAATCTGGTATTTGCAAGTCTGTGCTTTTTTGTATATATTATTGACAGTATGATCTAAAATTTTATAGGCAGTCCTAGGATTGGGTTCATTCATAACAGCTGTCCAATCATAAGATTGAATACAGTTGTTTATAACATTGGCATTAAGATAGGGAACTTTTGGTATTTTATCTTCACTTTTTTTTGCTACAAAGCATTTTCCTGTTATCGAAAGATCTACTAAATAGTGGTCAGATATTTTAGTTTGGATTATGATTCTATTTATGTTATTGGAACTATCTTTATAATATATGTGGTCTATGCATGATCTCACCAGCTCATTATTTAATACTTCTTCTCTGGTATAATCCTTCATAACCTTATTGAAACTTTTAGAAGCCAGCAAATTCTTGTATCTTACCGTGGTAATACATTTACAATTTTTAACATTTATATTGACATCTCCAATAAGCCGGGTTTCATGCAGTTTGGTGGTCTGTAAACACACAAAACATTTATTAATCTATTTCTGATATTAATTGTTCCACTTAACAATTCAAAGCTTTCAAGAGCACAATTATCCACTAATTTAAATTCACAGTCGTCCTTTATATAAAGGATTACACCACCACCTCTTCTGTTCACCCTTAACACATACCTCTATACTCACTATACTCATACATAACACCCTTAATACATTTGATACCCCTTAATTTTGTAGATGTGGACGTTATTAGGATTCAAATTTACCTCAGTTATTACAAAACCAATAGTATTGAATTTCTTCGAAATAAGATTGAATATAAGATTAAAAGATTCCCAGTTCTTTCTCAGGGAATGAATGTTTAGGCTAAAAAAATACAGGTAAGAAGAATCGATAGGAGTGACACTAGTTTTTGAAAAGGAACTTAAACTATCATATACATGACATTTGACCTTATTTACCTCTAATTTGTCTGTTTGATCCATCGTTGGTGCATGTAAAGACGGTTCAAAACCTCAAAAATCAGAGATTATTCAATTTTTATGAGGTCTCTTTCATTAAAAATTTTCTTGATTGAAGAGTTTTCGTCTTTTTTCGCCATTATCAAACCTTCTTTTACCCAAACAAACTTGTAACCCATTTCCCCTGCTTTACATTTAGTCATCCAAAATAATTTTTTATAAAAAGGAGTCAGGCAATCGTTAAAAAACACATTACTTTTATAAACATTTTTAAACTCTTGACTTTTTAAGATATTCCTTTTTTCCGTAAATTTTTCCTTCGTNATTCAATTCAATTCAATTCAATTCAATTTATTTTCATTCAAAGATCAATACATTGATATAGAATACGTCAATTAAAAAACAAATTAATTTTATAAATACTTTTATAAACATTTTGACGGAAGAAGTTGTAATTATGATATGACCTCTTTATTTTCTTAAGACTAAGCTTCAACTATTATGCGACCACTTAGTTTTTGAAAGAATAACTTGTAATTATGATCAGACCGCTTTGCTTTCAGTAGAGTAATCTTCAATTATGATAAGACCGCTTTGACATCTTCAGAAAGGGCTTCAATTATGATAAGACCGCTTTCACATCTTAAGAAAGGGCTTCAATTAAGTTGCGACCGCTTAGTTTTTGAACGAATAAGTTCTAATTCTGATCAGACTTCTTTCATTTCTTAAGAGTAAGTATAAAATATGATGCGAATGCTTAGTTTTTCAATGAATAAGTGGCGATTATGAACAGATAGCCTTGTTTTCTTATGAGATAGCCTCAATTATTTTGAGATCGCTTAGTTTTCTTTAGAGTAAGCTTCCATTATGGTGAGACCTCTTTATTTTTGTCAGAGTAAACTACAATTATGATGAGATCGATTAGTATTTGAAAGAATAAGTTGTAATTATCATAGGACCGCTTTGTTTCTTTAGAGTAACCTTCAATTATGATAAGATTGAATTGTTTTCTTAAAAGTAAGCTTCAAATATGATGACACCACTTAGATTTTGAAAGAATATCTTGTATTTATGATCAGACCGCTTTGTTTACTTAAGAGGAAGCTTAAATTATGATGCGACCTCTCAGTTTTTGAGAGAATAAGTTGTAGTTATGTTGCGACTGATTAGTTTCAAAGAATAAGTTATTAGTATGATCAGACTGCTTTGTTTTTGAAAGAATGAGCTACAACTATGATAAACCACTTAGTGTTTAAATGATAAGATTGTTGTTATGATTACACTTAGTTTTTTTAAGACTATACTTCATTTATGATGAAAGAAAAAGTTCTACTTATGATCAGACCACTTTGTCTTCTAATGAGTAAGAGTAAATTATGATGAGTCCGCATTGTTTTTGAAAGAATAAGTTGTTAGTATGATCAGACTGCTTTGCCTTCTAAAGATTAAACATCAATTATGATGAAGTTGCTTAGTTTTTTAAACAAAAGGTTGTAATTATGATGCGACCGCTTAGTTTTTGAAAGAATAGGTAGTAAGCCTGATCAGACTGATTTGTCTTCTTATGAATAAGAGTAAATTATGATGAGTCCACTTAGTTTTTGAAAGAATAAGTTGTAATTATGATCAGACCGCTTTGTCTTCTTATGAGTAAGAGTAAATTATGAGGAGTCTGCTTAGTTCTTAAAAGAATAAGTTGTACTTATGATCAGACCACTTTGTCTTCTTATGAGTAAGAGTAAATAATGATGAGTTCGCTTAGTTTTTGAAAGAATAAGTTGTAATTATGATCAGACCGTTTTGTCTTCTTAAGAGTAAGAGTAAATTATGATGATAGTTAGCTTAAATCCATATAGTTTTTGAAAGAATAAGTTGTTAGTATGATCAGACCACTTTTTCTTCTTAAGAGTAAGAGTAAATTATGATGAGTCCTCATAGTTTTTGAAAGAATAAGTTCTGATTATGACCAGACCGCTTTGTCTACTTATTAGTAAGAGTAAAAATTATAATGATAAGCTTGCAGTATGAAAGCAACTTATACTCGTTTATATATATATATATATATACACACACACACGAGTAAAGGCAGCTTGCATACTCCTAGCATAATGTAAGATAGAATATCTTAAGCATTATGCACCATCTGCAACACTCCGCTTGCTATAAACGGACTGCCATCTACCAACTACAATACCCTAAACAAATTATTCAAAATACGCCCATACGAATTGTCCTAGCATCGAACCTGGGTCTATGAGGACAAATCCTTACGGCATACGATAGAAATCCATATCTGCTATCGATGTTGCCTGTTGTGGTGGTTCAGTACAGTTTTTGGGGCCTCTTAGAATCGAACCCATTATGCCTAGGGTGGATGTCTGTTTTTTTCCAAACTCGGGACTTAAAGTAATAAAATCGGCGGCTCTGTGAGGCAATTTCTTCTACCTCATCATTAGTATCCTACACAAGTAAAAGTTGCTTGCATACTGCAAGCTTAATGTAAGATAGTTTAACTAAGGCATTGTACACCTCCTGCAACACTCCAACTACCATACACCGAGTTCCATGCACCAACTACAAACGAATTATTCATAATACGTGCATACGAAATGTCCTAGCATCGAACCTGTGTCTATGAGGACATTCATTCTAGGCATCATGGGTTCGATTCTAGGAGGCCCCAAAAATGACCATTTTCACATAAGAATGCATTGAGCTTATTTTCAAACATTCATTTAGCGTACTTAGCGTAAGGATAGAACGTTGAAATTTACGGAATCGTTAGAAAATTATTTTATCTTCCGTTTGCCGCAAAATATTTATCCCTAATTGCCCCAGGTTCGATGCTAGGTAAATTCTTAATGCAAAACTTCCAAGAAATCATTTCGGGTATTTCTAGGTAAGATAGAACTTTCAAATTCACGTCATCGATAGAAATCAGACACCTCTATAGTATTAAAGGTTTTTACGCTGAGTGTCCTTAGTTCGATGCTAGGGCGGTTTAACTGTCTGAAGTTCATGAATTCATTTAGGGTATTTTCCGTTAAGATAGAAACTTGAAATTCACGGTGTTGTTAGAAAGGATGATTGGTACGATAATGGAATGGACTGTATAATAAATTACAGGCAGATAGAGCAGACTGTGGCACTCACCATTTACAATCCTCTCCTGTCCTGCTGAGGAATTCCTCCGCACTCGATATTGGTCTTCTGACCTCTGGATACGAACTACCTGCACCCTTGCGGGAAACAAAAAAAACAAAGCACCACCAGTCTGCCCCCTAGTGACGCTCCTTCAAATTTGCTAATTACATACGAAACATACCCGCCCCCCAAAATTTGGAACAAATTTTAAGAATTAATTTTAATGTCATCAGGAATTCAGGAAGCAGTTTGCACTCAAAATTCCTTTATAAAGTTACAAGACTAAGATAACATTACATTATGAAAAAGAAAAGAAAAAACAGGAAATAAGGTTAGGTCCACGATATCTTCAACCTGGAGAGGTCCTTTACCAGGTACCTTAATCACGGGTATTGGAAGCCCGTGGATATGTAAAACAAAGGGAAAGAAAAGAAAAGAAAAATCTACTCTTGAGATAATTCGCGAAAAAATTGGATAAAAAATATGAAAATTAAACTAAAACGTAAATTAAACTTCTTGTTACTAGGCATCCGTCGGTAGTCTCACTACCTTCGATACAGGACGTCTGAATAGACCATGGTTAGTGCGTAAAGTGACGACTCTTACATTACCATCTCCACCTGGATGGACTGCGTGAACTCTTGCTAACGGCCAATTTTGCTGTCCCGATTTCTCCCCTTTCAGAACCACTAGATCACCGACTATAAGGTTTGGTTGTGCGGTCCTCCATTTTGGTCTCGCTTGAAGTGTGGTCAAATATTCGTCGGACCACCTTCGCCAAAAGTGCTGCGAAACTTGCTTAACAAGTTGCCAGCGAGTTACTGGATTGGGTATTTCCTCGATAAAATTTTTCTCCGGAGCAGTTAACAACGGAGCGCCAATTAAAAAATGTCCCGGTGTTAACGCATCCAAGTCATGAGGATCTGTAGATAGACTTGTCAAGGGACGAGAATTTAAGACGGCCTCTATCCGACAAAATATCGTTGACAATTCTTCAAATGTTAGGGCACGATCCCCGATTATCCTTTTTAAGAGAGATTTCGCACTCTTAATGTTAGATTCCCAAAGCCCACCAAAATATTGAGAATATGGGGGATTAAAATGCCATTCAATTTCTCTAAATTTCAATAAATGCACTTTCTCAAGAAAGTGCATTTATTGTCATTTCCTTTGATAATTCCGATTGGAACTGCTTAGTTACACCCGTAAGATAGTTTCTTGCACCAACAAAATTAGTGCCGCAATCAGAATACACATGAGCACATCGTCCTCGTCGGGATATAAACCTATCCAATGCTGATAGAAAAGCCTCCGTAGAAAGACTCGATACTAGCTCCAAATGACATGCCTTGGTGCTAAGACAAACAAAAATACATAAATAGACCTTTAGTATTTTCGCATTTCTGCGAAGTGATTCCTTTAGATTAAAAGGACCTCCGAAATCCACCCCGGTGTGAAGGAAGGCACGACTTGGACAAACACGAGGTGATGGCAAATTTCCCATCAAAGGAACCTTAGGAATAGCCTTTTGCTTCACACATGCGACACACTTAAAAATGCGTTGCCGAATAATGCTCCTGGAACTCAATATCCAATACTTGAAGCTAATGAGGTATTGCAAGGTTGCAGGTCCCGGATGATCATACATTTTATGATAATGATCTATTAACAGAGATGTTAAAGGACTATGCTTTGGAAGCAGCAGCGGAAACTTTCTGTTATATGGTAAATTGGAATTTCTTAATCTACCACCCACTCTCAAGCAACCATGATCATCAATGAAAGGAGCTAGTCGCAATAGATTTGAGGAGCAGGGGACCTTCTTCTCCAACCTCCTCAACTCCTCCATGAAGTATTGACGTTGTGTCACACGGACAGCAACCATCATAGCAAAGTTAAGTTCCGATAAAGTAAGAGGACCACGAAGAGGAGCCTCATTGTGCGGATTGATATACGATAGATACCTGAGACAATATGATATGACTCTTTGGAGTCTTATTAGAGATGAAAATTTCTCAATGAAAGAGGCATCGACAGTACAAGTTAAAGATGATGTTACATCCTTTTTTGTCTCGGGTAGATTCTCGGTGCGAGTTAATTCAACTTGACTGAATTCCCAACGGTCATATGGATTCGCAACCCACATGGGGGCATTCCACCAAATTGTTGAATCCAACAGCTGCTTCGGGGACGCACCGCGACTACTAAGATCGGCAGGGTTCGATCTGCTTGATACGTGATTCCAAATGATATCCAAAGAACAATCCTTTATTTGGGTCACCCTATTCGCAACAAAAGTTTTCAATTGAAAAGGAGGGATATTTAACCATGATAGCACAATAGTGGAATCCGTCCAAGCAAATATCTGTTGTACAGCGATATAACCTGATAAAGAATGCATTACACATTTTAAAACATTAGTAAGTAACGTAGCTCCAAGAAGCTCCAAACGAGGTATTGTTATTGGTTTTATGGGGGCAACTCGGGTTTTCGCCATTAATAAATAGATTTGTCCTTCCGAATGTAAATCCCCGCATCTAAGATACACCACAGCGGAATATCCCTTTTCAGAAGCGTCTGAAAACCCAATCAACTGATAGGATGAACTTGATGTTGCAACAAACCTGGAGAGTTTTAAACTTGATAAGACAGGTAGCTGACTTGTAAATTCATTCCATAAGAGAAGATAACTCTCAGGTAATTCTTCATCCCAATCAAGCTTAGACTTCCAAAGAGTCTGCATGAAGTGCTTAAACCAAAATACAACAGGAGAGATATACCCCAAGGGATCATATATTTTCGCAATCTCAGATAATATGCCTCGTTTTGTAGACACGTGAGCAACATTCTGGACATAGTAGGAAAATTCGTCGGTAAGTGCTTCCCAATACATTCCGAGTATTTTGACAACAGTTTCTCCCTCTGGATCAAAGTTAACACCGAGTTGCCGTTCATCAAGAGGTATCCCTTCTAACACCTCAGGGAGATTGGAGGACCACTTATGGAGTTGGAAACCTCCGGCTTTTAATAGGCTAATTAACTCTTTCACCAATCGTTTTGCCAAGTCGGGTGATGAGGCACCAGAAACTAAATCATCAACAAAAAAATCCCGAGGAACAATCGAAGCGGCAAGAGGGAAATTCACCGCTTCATCTTCTGAAAGCTGTTGAAGTACCCGCATGGCCAAGAATGGCGAGGAAGTCAAGCCATATGTCACTGTATTTAACTGAAATTCTTCGATTGGCATATTGGTGTCAGGTCTCCATAAAATATGCTGATAGGGTCTGTGATCAGGTAACAGAAGTATCATCCTGTACATCTTACGGATATCTGCTATCAATGCAACTTCATTTAAACGAAACCTTAGGATTAAGTCTGAGATATCTTTATGTAGTTTAGTTCCTTTTAAAAGCGTATCATTAATGCATCGACCTAGCGTAGTTTTGGATGACCCATCAAAAACTACGCGCAATTTCGTTGTGGAGCTGGAGGGTTTTAGGACCGCGTGATGGGGAATATAGTATTTCCCGCTATTCCTCTGCATGCGCGACATATGCCCCATGCTGGCATATTCTTTTAAAAAGCTGGAATATTCACTTTTTAGATCAGGGAATTTCCGGAACCTTTGTTCAAGGCCCGTAAGCCTCTTCAAAGCCACTTTCTCCGAATCTCCGAGATCATCCGGAGAAGAGTGAAAGAGAAGGGGGACGACGTAGCGTCCTTCTTTGGTCCGATAATGAAGAGCCTTAAATTGACGTTCCGCTTCCCCATCGGAAGCTATACTAGTACCTGTAGATATTTCCTCTACTTCCCAAAATCTGCCAATAATTTCGTGTAAATCCGCAGTGGTAACACATGAAGTAATGGCCGAGGTAAAGAAATTGTTTGCGGGTGCAGAAGTAAGTGGCCCTATAAGTATGTAGCCAAATATTGATGGCCATGCTGTAGGAAATCCGATCGACCGAATAGCGGGAGAATCAATCATGATCTCCGAATACAAATCCGCTCCCAAAAGAAAATCAATTGCGCCAGCCCGGAAGAATTCAGGGTCAGCCAATTTCAATGAGGAAAAGTGAAATTGCACTTCATTTGGAAGGTTTGTGGCGGGCTGATTTGAAATTATTTTAGGAATGACAACTGCCTTTGCATGAATCTCACGATCTCCATAACGTGACCTTAACACTATCGATGTCATTCCCCTTATAGTGGAAACAGGAGAGGCCGCCAGTCCTAAACAAGTGATGTGAGCATTTTCTCGAGGAAGCCCCAACCTTTGTTGGCATTGTGTAGTGATAAAACTAGCCTGAGAGGCAGGATCTACTAATATTCTAATGTTTTCAAAAATACCCGATCGTGATTTAATGAGCGCTCTAGCGGTGCCAAGAAGTACATTTGATTGATTCGAATGGTCAGAAGTAGTGGAACACGACATCGCATTAACTTCAGAACCATCATTAGTAGACGAAGGGCCGCTTGCTAATGCGTTTTCTGGTTTAGTTGAATCAACCCTCTTCGGAAGATGCGTTTCCTCACTCCCCGGAGAATGGGACTTAGAATCAAGATTACCACCACCGGTCAAATTGCACAGTAAAGAATGATGTTTCTTAGAACAAGTTCTACATACAATCTTGGAGAAACATTGACTAGCCTTGCGGACGGCAGCCATACAATTAAAACAAAGGTTCTTAGATTTGACAGATTCCCTTTTTTGTCCAAAGATAATGCCTGGAATTGAGTACAATGATATAACCTGTGTTTCTGTGCACACAGATGACACCTTATTAACCCACGTGAGTTATAAGAGGATGCAGCGACCAGAGAAGTTTTAGAAATTTTGGCTTTAAATCCCGAGAAAGTTTTCTGACTCTTTTCGATAGGAACTCGTTCTGCCCCGGAGGAACGTAAAATATTTACGTACTTGCGGCCAATATCCAACAACAATTGGACAGACGGGAAAGTTACCTTACAATTTTCATTTCAAATTGTTTTAGAATATCTTTATCTAAAGATCTAGAGGCAAGATAAAAGAACATNCAAACAAAAATACATAAATAGACCTTTAGTATTTTCGCATTTCTGCGAAGTGATTCCTTTAGATTAAAAGGACCTCCGAAATCCACCCCGGTGTGAAGGAAGCCACGACTTGGACAAACACGAGGTGATGGCAAATTTCCCATCAAAGGAACCTTAGGAATAGCCTTTTGCTTCACACATGCGACGTACTTAAAAATGCGTTGCCGAATAATGCTCCTGGAACTTAATATCCAATACTTGAAGCTAATGAGGTATTGCAAGGTTGCAGGTCCCGGATGATCATACATTTTGTGATAATGCTTTGGAAGCAGCAGCGGAAACTTTCTGTTATATGGTAAATCGGAATTTCTTAATCTACCACCCACTCTCAAGCAATCATGATCATCAATAAAAGGAGCTAGTCGCAATAGATTTGAGGAGCAGGGGACCTTCTTCTCCAACCTCCTCAACTCCTCCATGAAGTATTGACGTTGTGTCACACGGACAGCAACCATCATAGCAAAGTTAAGTTCCGATAAAGTAAGAGGACCACGAAGAGGAGCCTCATTGTGCGGATTGATATACGATAGATACCTGAGACAATATGATATGACTCTTTGGAGTCTTATTAGAGATGAAAATTTCTCAATGAAAGAGGCATCGACAGTACAAGTTAAAGATGACGTTACATCCTTCTTTATCTCGGGTAGATTCTCGGTGCGAGTTAATTCAACTTGACTGAATTCCCAATGGTCATATGGATTCGCAACCCACATGGGGGCATTCCACCAAATTGTTGAATCCAACAGCTGCTTCGGGGACGCACCGCGACTACTAAGATCGGCAGGGTTCGATCTGCTTGATACGTGGATCCAAATGATATCCAAAGAACAATCCTTTATTTGGGTCACCCTATTCGCCACAAAAGTTTGATAAGGAGGGATATTTAACCATGATAGCACAATAGTGGAATCCTTCCAAGCAAATATCTGTTGCACAGCGATATAACCTGATAAAGAATTCATCACACATTTTAAAACATTAGTAAGCAACGTAGCTCCAAGAAGCTCCAAACGAGGTATTGTTATTGGTTTTATGGGGGCAACTCGGGTTTTCGCCATTAATAAATAGAATTGTCCTGCCGAATGTAAATCACCGCATCTAAGATACACCACAGCGGAATATCCCTTTTCAGAAGCGTCTGAAAACCCAATCAACTGATAGGATGAACTTGATGTTGCAACAAACCTGGAGAGTTTTAAACTTGATAAGACAGGTAGCTGACATGTAAATTCATTCCATAAGAGAAAATAACTCTCAGGTAATTCTTCATCCCAACCAAGCTTCGACTTCCAAAGAGTCTGCATGAAGTGCTTAAACCAAAATACAACAGGAGAGATATACCCCAAGGGATCATATATTTTCGCAATCTCAGATAATATGCCTCGTTTTGTAGACACGTGAGCAACATTCTGGACATAGTAGGAAAATTCGTCGGTAAGTGCTTCCCAATACATTCCGAGTATTTTGACAACAGTTTCTCCCTCTGGATCAAAGTTAACACCGAGTTGCCGTTCATCAAGAGGTATCCCTTCTAACACCTCAGGGAGATTGGAGGACCACTTATGGAGTTGGAAACCTCCGGCTTTTAATAGGCTAATTAACTCTTTCACCAATCGTTTTGCCAAGTCGGGTGATGAGGCACCAGAAACTAAATCATCAACAAAAAAATCCCGAGGAACAATCGAAGCGGCAAGAGGGAAATTCACCGCTTCATCTTCTGAAAGCTGTTGAAGTACCCGCATGGCCAAGAATGGCGAGGAAGTCAAGCCATATGTCACTGTATTTAACTGAAATTCTTCGATGGGCATATTGGTGTCAGGTCTCCATAAAATATGCTGATAGGGTCTGTGATCAGGTAACAGAAGTATCATCCTGTACATCTTACGGATATCTGCTATCAATGCAACTTCATTTAAACGAAACCTTAGGATTAAGTCTGAGATATCTTTATGGAGTTTAGTTCCTTTTAAAAGCGTATCATTAATGCATCGACCTAGCGTAGTTTTGGATGACCCATCAAAAACTACGCGCAATTTCGTTGTGGAGCTGGAGGGTTTTAGGACCGCGTGATGGGGAATATAGTATTTCCCGCTATTCCTCTGCATGCGCGACATATGCCCCATGCTGGCATATTCTTTTAAAAAGCTGGAATATTCACTTTTTAGATCAGGGAATTTCCGGAACCTTTGTTCAAGGCCCGTAAGCCTCTTCAAAGCCACTTTCTCCGAATCTCCGAGATCATCCGGAGAAGAGTGAAAGAGAAGGGGGACGACGTAGCGTCCTTCTTTGGTCCGATAATGAAGAGCCTTAAATTGACGTTCCGCTTCCCCATCGGAAGCTATACTAGTACCTGTAGATATTTCCTCTACTTCCCAAAATCTGCCAATAATTTCGTGTAAATCCGCAGTGGTAACACATGAAGTAATGGCCGAGGTAAAGAAATTGTTTGCGGGTGCAGAAGTAAGTGGCCCTATAAGTATGTAGCCAAATATTGATGGCCATGCTGTAGGAAATCCGATCGACCGAATAGCGGGAGAATCAATCATGATCTCCGAATACAAATCCGCTCCCAAAAGAAAATCAATTGAGCCAGCCCGGAAGAATTCAGGGTCAGCCAATTTCAATGAGGAAAAGTGAGATTGCACTTCATTTGGAAGGTTTGTGGCGGGCTGATTTGAAATTATTTTAGGAATGACAACTGCCTTTGCATGAATCTCACGATCTCCATAACGTGACCTTAACACTATCGATGTCATTCCCCTTATAGTGGAAACAGGAGAGGCCGCCAGTCCTAAACAAGTGATGTGAGCATTTTCTCGAGGAAGCCCCAACCTTTGTTGGCATTGTGTAGTGATAAAACTAGCCTGAGAGGCAGGATCTACTAATATTCTAATGTTTTCAAAAATACCCGATCGTGATTTAATGAGCGCTCTAGCGGTGCCAAGAAGTACATTTGATTGATTCGAATGGTCAGAAGTAGTGGAACACGACATCGCATTAACTTCAGAACCATCATTAGTAGGCGAAGGGCCGATTGCTAATGCGTTTTCTGGTTTAGTTGAATCAACCCTCTTCGGGAGATGCGTTTCCTCACTCCCCGGAGAATGGGACTTAGAATCAAGATTACCACCACCGGTCAAATTGCACAGTAAAGAATGATGTTTCTTAGAACAAGTTCTACATACCATCTTGGAGAAACATTGACTAGCCTTGTGGACGGCAGCCATACAATTAAAACAAAGGTTCTTAGATTTGACAAATTCCCTTTTTTTGTCCAAAGATAATGCCTGGAATTGAGTACAATGATATAACCTGTGTTTCTGTGCACACAGATGACACCTTATTAACCCACGTGAGTTATCAGAGGATGCAGCGACCAGAGAAGTTTTAGAAATTTTGGATTTAAATCCCGAGAAAGTCTTCTGATTCTTTTCGATAGGAACTCGTTCTGCCCCCGAGGAACGTAAAATATTTACGTACTTGCGGCCAAAATCCAACAACAATTGGACAGACGGGAAAGTTACCTTACAATTTTCAATTTCAAATTGTTTTAGAATATCTTTATCTAAAGATCTAGAGGCAAGATAAAAGAACATAAACTCCGATAAGTTCGGAATGTTCATCGCCTGTAATGCACTGATATTCTCAGAAAACGTGTCGATAAATTGCTGCAATGATAACACCGACTCCCCCTGCATACGAGGATAATTAAATAATTTGTTAAGATAATTAAAGGCTAATAAACGCGGATTGTCATATTGTTTAACTAAAGTTTCCCAGGCAATTAGGTAATTATCTGAAATTAATGGAATACTTGAAACCACTGATAAGGCCTGTCCTTTTACACTCGTTATCAAATAATGATATTTTTCAATATCAGATAATCGCGGGTTGGAATGTACCAAACTATGGTAAATATCATAGAATTGCTTAAAGGTTTCCAATCGGCCGTCGAACACAGGAATATGAATCTTTGGTAGACGCAGCGATTGGGAGGTTACAGGCTGTTCATTATTCTGGGGAGAAGGCGATTTTGGTAATATTCTACTCGCAACCGACATGGTTAAATGATACCATGATTCAACTTCCTCCTCGACTGCTAATTCGGCCTCATCGATATCCAAATTCGAGTCAATCATTAACTCCCTGATTTCATCCGTCAATTGAACGAAAGTTTTATAATCGTCATCGAGGGAGGAAAATCGACTTGAGAATGTCGCTATTTGATCTGCGTCGGGATGAGCTTGGAGAGCACTAGCTAAGGCAGAAATTCGCTCTAGTCTACGATAAGCAGCATCGCGTCTTACTTTCGTAAGCTTAAGCGCTCAAACGACACGTACCTCTGGTTGGGATGCATTTCCCTTTTGCCCCCCCCCGGCATTGTAACCAACGCAAATTACAATGAACACTTAATTATAGGAAATAATGCTAATATTGGTCGCAATGCAGCTTAGATAAGAGGATACAGAGAAGATCAAGATAGAGAGAGTGCACTTAAAACTGCTTCCCAGGATACTGATAAATATCACGATACTGGCCGCAATCCGGCCCGAAGGACCAAATAATGGTACGATAGTGAAATGGACTGTATAGTAAGTTAAGGCAGATAGAGCAGACTGTGGCACTCACCATTTACAATCCTCTCCCGTCCTGATGAGGAATTCCTCTGCACTCGATATTGGTCTTCTGACCTCTGGATAAGAACTACCCGCACCCTTGCGGGAAACAAAAAAAAACAAAGCACCACCAGTCTGCCCCCTAGTGACGCTATTTCAAATTTTCTAATTACATACGAAACATTCCTTTGTTCCTTACTTAATGTTATATTGTGATTATTTATTTCATATAAAACTGCGGCATTAAATATTACACTTAACCTCTGTGAATTTATGAACAATTCTCACCACCAAAAATGTAAAATCAGGAAAAAATTCTGCTATCTAATAGGTAAGAAGAAAAAACGGTCATATACCATAAAGTATTCAATATTTTGCAAATGTTACAGACCTACATCTTACTATAATTAAATACTAATCTTACTAACACTTCTGTGTTATTTATACATACCTATCTAGGCCATTCCAAGAATCTTTTCTGCTAAATTATCATGTAATTCTTCCTTGCCTACAAAAAAGCAAAAATAGCAATGTAGGGTGTCTCCTTAAAACAAAAATTACTATTGGTATGATATGAAGTTAATTGTGATNTCCGCTGTTCTTCCGTCTGTCTTTCCGGGATGCCGTGGACTAGGAGACAGTTCCTCCGGGAATACTGCTCCAAGGCATCCAGCCGTTCCTCGAAGGCGTTGCTGCGTTCAACGAGGGAAGAAAATTTCTCGTTGAAGGAGGCCTCAAATGAAGAAAATCTTTCTTCGATGAAAATGATGGCAATATTTTTTGGCGATTCAACTTTGGCCTGTTGCAGTTCTTCCTTAAACGCGGAGAACTTCTTCTCCATCTCCGCAACGGCTTTCTTGAGAGCAGCGTTCTCCGCCTCGAGGTCGGTATGGGCAACGGGAGGGGCCATCGCGGGGCAGGGTTAATTACTTTGGGCAAGTGAAAGGGAAGAGGAGCGACCGCAGGGTACGTCAGTCACACTCGAGCATTGAGCGAAGACTGTGATCGGACATCAACCACCCAGCCCTCCAAATCTTGGAGGGCCTCCTGGGGGGCGATGTTTGAGTCACCCAGGCGACGCAGCACCGGCACCCTCCAGACCGTAGGTAGGCTGGCGCACTTATCTGCCAGCCTAGTTATCTCACTAGCCAAAGCTTCCTGAGTTTCCGGTCCGGAGGGTCAGCACAGGCTCCCTGGTTGGGGACGGCGGAGGGACTTCCGTATGCGACCTGACGTCGCTTCCCCTCCAAATACCTGCCTGGGAGACGTTCGCGAATATATGCATTCACGAACGCTCCCAAAACCACTCTCCTCCACAAAAAAGACCTCGCCCAGAAATGGGAGGGGGAGAAACAGTAAAGATGTGCAAAAAATACTTAGTGGTAAAATGTGCTAATGAAGGTGATAATCTTACCAAGGTGTCCCCATTTTAAATACACAAAGTTTTGACTAATTCTATCCCGGGATCACTTGAGTCGGCAAAAAACCTAAGGGATGGTACCTTGTTGATTAAAACGTCTGACGAAAAAAAAAGGGCGAAACTCCAAGCTCAAGAAAACTTCATGACATACCTATTAGGGTTGAGGTCCACAGATCCCTAAACACCTGTCGAGGAGTAATATCTTCCTCTAGCACCCGAACCGGCTCCCTCACGGCTCCTCGGCACTGCAGCATCGTTGTGGAATCTGCAAATACTCCCTAGCAATGTACTCCCTGAACAACGGCGGCAAACCTACCTCCGGGGGATGCCAAGCACCGCCTCTCGAGGGACAGTGTTGAACGCCTTCCGGAGGTCGGGGGACACGATGTGAAGTTCCCTCAATTTAGTTCTGGCCTCGGTCTGGAGCGCCTGGAGAGTTATAACATTTTCCGGGCAGCCTTCGCGAGGTAGAAATGCTCTTTGCCGCTCGTCGAACAGGGGTAGGCTGACCTACCGCATATCGAGGACCTTATGGAACTGGCGGAGAACAACCGACCCAACACTAATGGGCCGGGAGTCTGACGCCACTCCCGACGGTCCCTTTGGGATAAAGACGGTCCTAAACACCTTCAGCATCCGGGGGCTGTCACCAAGCAGAAGAAGGACGTTGATCACCAAGGCCTTGATGGACACGGGTACCGAATTCCACCGCTGGGCAGATATGCCGTCCGGCCCAGGACCTTTACTCGTTTTAACGATATTTACGTCCAGATCGGCCTTTCTCACCGGCCGGAGGAGGACAGCAAAAGCTTCCTTAAACTTGCCGGGAGGGCCTCTAGGACACTGCTTGGAGGGCTTAGGAAACAGCGGGACCCACCATTTCTCCAGCTCCTGCAACGTTGTTGCAGCCCTAATTTCATCTAGGACCCTCCCGATAGCGGCGGCCAAGTTGTTCTTGATAAGCTTCTGGGTGGCAGCATATTCACGGCGGCGCCGGCGCCTCTTGTGAGGCTACTAGTGGTGAGGCAGATCTCCGAACAGGGACATGAGAGGGCTTTTGGGTGGAACGGAGTAAACTGGCCCCCAGGACATCAATCAGCCAGCCTTCCAAATCTTGGAGGGCCTCCTGGGGAGCGATGTTCAAACCACCCAGGCGACGCAGAACCGGCACACTCCAGACCGCAGGTAGGCTGGCGCACTTATTTGCCAGCCTAGTTTGAGTTTACCGGTCCGTAGGGGTTAGCACAGGCTCTTTGGGTGGGGACGGCGGAGGGACTTCCAACAGACCCTGTACGAGTTGTTTGTATGCGACCTGACGTCGCTTCCCCTTTATACTCTCTAGAGACCTGCCAGGGAGACGTTCGCGAATATATATGCATTCACGAACGTTACCGGGCGCACAGCTTCTACCTCGTACATGGCCATAAATCTCTCCTCCTCCGCCGACCATCTAGGCTTAACCCGTTCCACCCGCACTCTCTCATTCGCCTCTGAGGGATGGGCGCTCCTATAATGGACTCCAAGACCACGGGAGGACTGGAAAGGCAGGTTGCACAGGTCACACACGGAACGGCTCAACAGGGTCTGGCTCAGAGGGCAGTGGAGGGGGTCAACCANACTTCGCAACTTTATCAGGTCCCAGTTCGGGCGCCAGATGTAACGGTTCCTTTTTTCGTTGTCTCCGCATAGACTAAAAGAACCGAAACTTATTTCCACACAAAAAAGAACAAATAATAATTGTCAGCGATTATATTCTCTACAAGCTATTTTTGGGTTACAAATAAATAAATTCACAGCCACCAAAACTCCTGCAGCCGGAATCCTCTTCGATGTCTTCCCTCACGGCTTCCGCGGAGGCACACTGCTGATTAATTCCTTCTCTGGCAGCTCCTTTTTCTTCTCTCCCCCACAACTGTCTCATTTCCCCTTCTTAATAGGGACTTCTGGGAACTTTCACTTCCCCTACCTATTTTCGTGCGACACCGCAATACAACTGGCGGTGTCACATCATATAATAACCGTTACAATATCCAATACTTGAAGCTAATGAGATATTGCAAGGTTGCCGATCCCGGATGATCATACATTTTATGATAATGATCTATTAACAGAGATGTTAAAGGACTATGCTTTGGAAGCAGCAGCGGAAACTTTCTGTTATATGGTAAATTGGAATTTCTTAATCTACCACCCACTCTCAAGCAACCATGATCATCAATGAAAGGAGCTAGTCGCAATAGATTTGAGGAGCAGGGGACCTTCTTCTCCAACCTCCTCAACTCCTCCATGAAGTATTGACGTTGTGTCACACGGACAGCAACCATCATAGCAAAGTTAAGTTCCGATAAAGTAAGAGGACCACGAAGAGGAGCCTCATTGTGCGGATTGATATACGATAGATACCTGAGACAATATGATATGACTCTTTGGAGTCTTATTAGAGATGAAAATTTCTCAATGAAAGAGGCATCGACAGTACAAGTTAAAGATGATGTTACATCCTTTTTTGTCTCGGGTAGATTCTCGGTGCGAGTTAATTCAACTTGACTGAATTCCCAACGGTCATATGGATTCGCAACCCACATGGGGGCATTCCACCAAATTGTTGAATCCAACAGCTGCTTCGGGGACGCACCGCGACTACTAAGATCGGCAGGGTTCGATCTGCTTGATACGTGA
>KZ308140.1:2274507-2290127 GCA_000376725.2 Ladona fulva | reverse complement strand
GGGCACTGCTCCCTCACACATTCATATTTATTCACAGAGACAAAGGAACCCCCTATCTGCCATACCTGTAGCGAGCCACTAACTGTCAAGCATATATTGTTAGAATGTGAGAAATACCAAGTTCCACGAGAGAGATTAAACATTCAAGGAAACCTGAAGGACATTTTAAAAGACGATGAAAGTGCTATAGGGAAAATTATCACATTTTTAAAAGAAACTAAATTGATAAATCACATATAACTATTTCAATAAAAGCTATATCTGCTACAGCAAAAAAAAACAACATACGTCAATAAATACAAATATAATTAAAGCAAACCTATAGAACATACTTGCTATTGGTGGTGCAAATAACCTAAGCCGTTGAAGCACCCTAAACCTGAACACTACTACTACTACTGCTCTATGCAGCTAAGAAAGTTAGCTCCTTCCCAGGTAGTTAGCGGCTCCATCAAATGAATCCATGTGTTTGCAAGAGAGGATGAAAGGAGGATAATGGATAGAGGAACAGTATTATTACAAAGAGTTATAGTTCACACGTGGATTACTACGCATCCGGCCCGAAGGACCAAAAAGTGATGTGGCGTGATTAACCAACATCAATATGACAAACAATATAAACTTAATATAGCAAAATACTCAAAAAGAATTCAGCAGACAATTGCTGATACAAAGCACCACAGCCGATGACCGATGATTGGTGAGAGAGACGAGCGGACGACCAGCGTAGAGCACGTGGCGTAGCGATGAGGGTAGCAGTAGAAGGCGAAGTGTAGTTCTTAGAGTATTCTGAGGAAGAGAGGTAGTCCTCAGGAACTGCGGCTAGACCCTCATTAGGGCAGAAGTACCCCTCTAGGGGGAGGCTTGGAGGAGAGGGCAACCACCACACGGTCATTTACGGAACATATACTGATGGTTCCAAATCTGATGGAGGCTGTGCAAGTGCATATGTTTCATCTCAGACATCACATGGTGCTAAACTACACCCCTTGAGCAGCATATTTGTTGCTGAGCTAACGGCTATCGAACTGGCATTGGAATCCTCTATGGACTTGGAGACACCTATTTTAATCTGTTCGGACTCAATTAGTGCCCTAAGAGCCATTACAAAATATGAACCTTCACACTCACTTGTCCAGGAAGTGCAGAATAAATTGAGCACCCTACACCTCCGGGGTGTAGTTGTAAAATTTGTTTCGACTCCTGCTCATGTCAATATTACAGGAAATGAAGCAGCAGATAAAAGGGCAAAAGAGGCTATAAAAAGGCCTGGAATAGATATAGAAGAGGTGGTCCCAGATGATATCAAGAACCATTTAAAACGCACCGCTATGAAAGAGTGGGAGCAAATCTGGTCCTCCTCTGTTGGGAATCAGCTCAGAGCTATTAAGGAGGATATTAAACTCTGGGGCTCTTTTATTAGGAACAGTAGAAGGGAGAAGGTTGTCGTAACTCAACTGAGAATAGTACACAGTGCTATTACACATTCTTACCTGTTTTCCATCCCTAGATTTCCACCTCAGTGTGAGGAATGTAACTCCCTTCTAACTGTAAAACACATTCTCACAGAATGCCAGAAATTCTCCGATGATCAACATNCCCCGTATACCTCCCCACTGTGACAAGTGTAACACCCAACTCTCTATATGTCACATCCTCACTGAGTGCAGGATCTATTCTAGCGAACAGGAGAGATATTTGGGAGCGAGCTTACTGAAAGATATTATTGGAGATGATCATGGCAAGATTGACAAAGTTATTTATTTTATGAAGGAGACTGGTCTCTTCCAAAGAATGTAACATAAATATGGGGGTTTTTCTCTTTTCTCCCATTTTTTTTTATTTATTTTATATATATTTTATTCATATTATAACTAACCTTCAACATTGGTGCTAGTAATTCTCATGGTTCTTTTTGGTGTAGAAATTAAATGATGGAAATTTACCACTACTTTTAATAGCCAGTATGCTGCAAAGGTGCAAAATGACCTCAGCTTTCGAGGCACCTTACAAAACAACTACTACAAGTGTAACAGTGACGAAAGGTTTTTTATTATCAGCAGTATAATAGAAGGAGCTTTAAAAAAACTCACATTTTGCCGTAAATAGAATTCTGAAATTCCTAGTCGGAGAGATCAAATCTGTTAAATGACTACATGATGGGTAATTGTTGGTGGATGTCAGGGATGTTAAACAGGCAGCCAAACTAGGAACAGCCACACTATTCCATGATGTGGCTTTAAAGGTTGAGGCCCGCCACACCGTTAAATATGTTGAGGGCATGATATTCAGCTATGATCTATTAGAAGTGCCTGAGGATGAGATTGTCAATGAACACAGAGAGCAAGGAGTTATAGCAGTACGATGAATGAAATCACGTTAAGACGGTGTCCTAATAGAAACTCCTAACATAGTCTTCAAGTTTGTAACAACTGAACTATCAGAAAAGATTGTAGCTGGATGCCTATTGCTGCCAGTGAGAGCATACATCCCAAACCCGATGACATGTCTCAGATGCCAGTTTGGCCACACCACGGCTCGATGCACTGAGGCAGAGAGATGTGGCTGATGTGGAGAACTAAAGCATGGACCTATGCTCCTCACTGGTAAAATGCCTAAATTGCAATGGAGAACACCCGGCATGGTCTACTACATGCCCCATTTTTAAAGAAGAGAAAGCTATACAGGAGATAAAAACAACAAAAAAACTCCCATACTACAAAGCAAAAAAACAGCTTAAGGCCACATCTCAGCAGTTTAAAGGACCCTCATTTGCCACGGTTGCTGCCATGGCATACACTGCCAAGTCCGTGGGCCTACCTGTCAGCCTCCTGATCGCCTTAGTTATTTCTCCCCAGAGGGGTTTACCCTTCAGACATTCATATGCAAGCTGTGAATATGTGCCCGCGACGCACTCGCACCATAGAAACTCGTCACCCTCCCTGAGCCCAGACCTCAACAGGAAGATGCAGTCTGGCCATGCCCCATGAGGGAGACGCCATGAAGCGTCCGCATCCCGTCCGACCATTGGGGTGGTCCGAAGGCCAATCGACCTCGTAGCCATGTTCAAACATCCCAGCAAAGATCTGGCATCCCCATGAGCAGCCAGCTTCGCCGTGTTGATTTGTACATCTGCTGTAGAAAGTCTTCACGGGAGACTAACCAGGTCGTTTCTAGGTGTAAAACCGACGTTTGGCCGCTGTCACCATGGCCATCTTCAGGGCGAATGCCGATCTGACTTGTTTAATGTTTGCATATATATCACCAAAAGGAGATTTTATGCATGTTGGAACGATGTGAAGAATGTTTGATAAGCTTGGGTAATTTCCCATGTGATAAACATGAGGCTGGTGATGTTGATGATGATGATGATGGTGATGTTGATTTAGCAGATGCCAGTTATGCTGGAGATGATGTTGACTGCAGTTTTGTCGTTGTTGGTGATCTCTGGCTGCGTCATCTATGATGCTAAATCTTGATCAGTTGATGAAGCTCCTGCAGTAGTAGGACTCGTAGGAAGCCCTAAAAAGGGCACTGATTTCCAGATCGCTGTGGGTTGACAGTGGTATAATTTGGTTCTGGGGTAAGGCTGTTGAAAAATTCCTTACANTTTAGTTAAGCAACAGACACTAACGATTTGGACATTCTTGCTATGGTAGCCTTTCCTATTTAAATAAATATGCTCCCTTGTCCGGTCTGGAGGAACAGTAGTGATATGTGTGCCATCCACTGCACCCAAAACACCCGGAAATCCTGTTTCTTCCATAAACCTTAAGGTCAAAAAAATTTATAACATACGCGCATCAATTAGCTAAAATAATTTTAAAAACACGAAAATACTATTAAAATCGTACCTTCCTTTTATTCTCTGCTTTTCCAATTCCGTCATCGGAAACTTTATCCATGTAAATAGCAGATGCTGGTTTATTGCATCACTAACTTATGATGCTTCTGCTAACGGCTGACTGTGACATTGCATGCAAATAATCCTGCCCAACTCTAGCTTGGTAGCTCCCACTTGCGTAAAAGTTGAGGGCACAAAGAATCTGCGGGAGTAGGAATCACACTCAAATTACATAAATATATTAATGTCTACATGCATTGCATATCCCGTTTGTTTTCGTCCTACGGAAATCGATATTTAATGCAATAATACCCGTAAATGAACTGGAATCCCGGTTCTTCTTCTTGGCTGCCTCAGCTGAGGAGTTAAGATTTCTGTCAAATAGATCACCCCTTCCTGGGGCAATCTAAATAATTTTCGAGTCTTCCGCTGAGATGGCAAATGGATCTACCGAATCCCTAAGGGTTCTACGGCACATAGTTTCATCCTCCTCTTCCAAATCTTCAGCGTATATCATCACAGCAAACAGATGGCCCACCATGTTTGTTGTTTACAAGCTGAATTCCACCTACTTTTTGTAGGTGAGAACAATTCCGGTAAAAACGGAATCTAATTCCGCTCCGTAATCGGAATTCTGAGTTAGGGCATACCAAGTGAGTTCCGTTCGTAAAATTTGCCAAGATGGCTGACAATTCCGATCAAAACCACAATTCCGTTCGTTATGGAAAGATAGGGCATAACCCTCCTGCTTTATCAGAGTTTGTGTGAATCCAATCAACACACTTGGTAAAGTAACGTAAATTCATGGCTCAGCCACGTCCATACCATTGAACAACAACGGTCATGTATCACAGGAATAACAATTTTTACGTAAATGTGTGGTATGAAATCCTGAAGCATGCTCTACGCTTTTGAGAAATGATTTTAATTCATTTGATATGCATCATAATTATAAATCAATTGCAGTGTACAATTCTAATATCGACGCAGTTCTAAANTTACCCAGTACCCTGGTGGAGTGAGGAGTGTGCCATGGCAGTTAGGAAAAGGAAAAGGGCATTAAGAATTTTTAATAAACATCCTACAGCCAGAAACCTGGAGGCATTTCGCAAGCTCCGCTCGAAGGCTCGGGAAATAATAAAGGAAGCAAAAAGAGAATCGTGGAAGAAATACATAAGTACCATCAACACCCGAACACCTGTCTCAGAGATTGGAGAAAAGTCGAGCAAATATCGAGAATATGCTCCTCCTCAGCCTCATTTATAGAAAGTGAAGGCTCCCTCCTTACCCAGCCAAAAGACATAGCGGAAGCATTCGGAAGGCATTATCATCAGGTTAGCAGCACAGAAGCCTATCACCCTTCTTTTAAGAAAATTAAGCAGCAAGCAGAGAGGAAGGCAATTGTAGCAGTAGCAGGCAATTACGGGGAACGTTATAACGACCCCTTCACCATGTGAGAGCTAATGGAGGCTATTAATAATATAAAAGACACAGCACCAGGATTAGATGAAATTCATAATGCCTTCCTGAGACACATCNTTGATTTTTCTGAATGTATTAGGAGGACAAATACAAGTCGTTACCTTTCACATTAACTTTGAATTTAAAATTAACTTGCCTCTCTTTGGTTTCAATGAAATAAAAATTTTAATCTTTTGAAATTTACAGTAAACAATACAGCAAATGAGATATTGTCATATTGCTCATCGAATTCTGATGACAGTGGCAATAAATAGGAATTTTTCAATTAATTTTAAATGCATGCAAAACTACCTATGTTAATTGATTTAATTTTTACCTATATTATTTAATTCAATTGATTGAAATACGCGAACTCATAGAGTCCTACTAAAATACCTTTTTCCTATGACCTACTTAAATGCAATGCCAGCCCTACATTTATAACATAGGGATAAGAAGCACATAAGAGGTCCATGATGAAATTTTCCCCCCTCAGTGGATGGCTGGCCCTGCGAACAACTCACATTTTTAGATAGAATTTAAGTAGTTGAGATAAATTGGGAGGTGGTTCGATATACACATTCTCTCTGTATATTAATTCCTTGGTGATATTTAAAAAAAATTTCATATTTAAAACTTATAGGTTGTGAGCAACTCTTCAACTCTCCACATTCCGTAGGATCATACACTAATAGTTCAATTACATCAACCATGACAAATCTGAAAAGCAAGTTACAGACGGGGTGATTGGAAGGAGTGAATGAAGCAAGGACTTCAAGACGGGGACTGGCTGGAAAGAGGGAGATAGGAATCGAGAAGAGGTGACAGCTGTAAAACGCTACAACACATACACACATGATTTTAGTAACCGAAAGTGTAGGAGGTTTTTAATTCCAGAGCTTTCCCTGAGATAGTGACAATTCCTCATCTCCCTGTTGGTTACTACACACATGATTTTAGTAACCGAAAGTGTATCAGGTTTTTAATTCCAGAGCTTTCCCTGAGATAGTNAAAAAAAGCATTTGGGTAGTTTTCTTGCCTTGGTAATAACCTTGAGTGATAGTTTCAATGATTCTTAAAATTTGGTGAACTGTTGACAGATTATTTCGGAATCCCATTTGTTCATTTATTAATATATTGTGGTCCCTTGCATGAGTTTGAAGGTGCTGTAGGATGATTTGTTCAAATACCTTGGAAAGGGAAGATAGGAGTGTAATAGGGCGATGATTCGAGACATTTAAGGGGTCTTTGCTAGGTTTCCGTATCAGTGAGATAGTGCCAAGTTTCCAGTCCGAGGGAAAGTAGGAAATTTTAAAACATGAGTTAAAGAGGTTATTTAATTGGTTAATGAATAAGGGAATTTTAGTTAATAGCTTTAAAATTTTATTTGTGAACTCGTCATGGCTTGGAGCTTTTTTGATGTTTAGGTTATTAATGATTTCTATTATTTCTTTTGGAGAAGTGTGGTTGGTGTTATTGTCTGTAAGATAAGGTAGTAGGATGTTTGTCATGTTAACTTCGGGGTTTGCTTCAAAAGAATTAGTAGTGCAATTCATTAAATTACTTAAATATTTAGCAAAAATTTCACACTTTTTCTGATCGTAAAAAAATAAGGTGTCGTTTACTTGAATTGGTGGACATTTTGGTGTGGTTCTTGTAAGTTTTTTTGAAAGTTTCCAAAGGTCGTTGTTATTATTATCATTGAATGAAACTGTTGACAAGAATTTTTCCCATTGGGAGTTTCGGAATTCACGAGTTTTTTTTCTAATTAACTTATTCAGTTCCTTAAGAAGAAGGCAGTCAATCGGATTTTTATGTCTAAAAAAAGTTCCTTTTAGTTTGTTTCTTGAATTGAGGAGATCCCTTATGTTTTGGGGTAGGGGGATATAATGTAAGGGTAATCTTGGGAGAATTTTAGAGGCATGCTTTTTACCAGCTACAAGAAGGTTATTCAAAAGTTCAAGGTGACTATCTATTTTGTCCACTGTTATTGGGTCGACTATCTGGGGGATGAGGTGAATTTTGTTATTGATGTAGTCACAAAATTTATTCCAATTTGTGTGTTTAGATTGGTAGCAGGATGAATTAGTTGCTGTTTTCCCAACAATGGATGTTAACAAGGGGTAGTGATCCGAAGATAATTCATAGAATATTAAAGGAGGGGAAATATTTAGTACACTGTTAGTAATGGCAAAATCAAGAAGGTCCGAATGTAAAGAATTTTGAAAAGTAGGTGCAAAAGGTGAGTGAACAATTAAATTATGATCGGTGATGAATTTAAATACAGTTCTGCCGTTGACATTTGGGGTTTTGATCCCCAAGAGGGATGTTTTGCGTTCCAATCTCCTAAAAAGAGTGATGGGATTTGTGAATCGGCTAAGAAAGTGAAATCACTGGTTTTTAGATTGTTAGATCGAACATAAACAGAATATATCCTAAGGGGGTTATTGTCTATTGAAATTTCAATACCTAACATATTAATTTTGCTTATTTTAGGACTTGGGAATACCTTGAAATCAACATTATTCTTAATTAAAATACCAACACTGCCAATACGATTATTATCTAACCTAAGAAAAGTAAAGCTAGGGGTACTTAATCTAATACTATTATCTAATTTGGTTTCTTGAATACAGCATATATGTACATCACTCTGATTCATGAAAGTTAGTAATTCAGAAGTTTTCTGCTTCAACCCACAGCAATTCCAGAACATGATATTTAAACAATTCATTTTAGGAATTTAAGCATCTCGGTGAGGAATATTGATTGCTTTTCAGTTTTAGTTTTGGCCATTTGCAACTTTTGCCAGATGTTGAGGAACTCATCAATCATTTCTTCATCGGTGTTTTGATTATTTATGAAGGAGTTGACATTTGAATTGCTTGAATTTGGATGGACCAGATTTTTTTCTTGAGTTATAACTGATGCGAAAGTTTTGGAAGGAGGATTAAGAGTAGGGAAAGCAGAGGCTGTAGGGATAATTTGTATTGTCGCATGAGAGTGAAGGGCTTCAAGTTTCTGCTTCATATTCTTTCGAAGTTCAATGAATTTAGGGCAGCTTTTATATGTAGCAGTATGAGTGCGACCACAGTTGGAACATTTAGGGTTGGTTTCATGTCTACTATCGCAATTGGTGACATGATGGTTGAGGCCACATTTAGAACAGTTAGGTTTTAATGCACAATAATTTTTGGTATGACCAAATTGTAAGCAATTGAGACATTAGGGGGGAGCAATGGGTTTCGAAAATGGTAGAATTTTGGCTTGCATTCCATTGAGAGAGTTTATTTTTGAGAAAGCTTCAAATCATTTTTGCTGGATAAGGTAACTTTAAATAGTGGGATAAGTCTTCTTTCATTATTTGTTGAGTTAGTTTCACCATTAAGGGGACGGTTGGTAGACATTTGCATTACGTTAACAACTTTGAAATTTTGATCAATAAGTTCTTGTTTAATCAGATCAGGGTAAACTGAAATCAATAGGAAGATTCCTAATCAAAAAATCCCTATTTCTTTTCTCAGNCAACTACACACATGATTTTAGTAACCGAAAGTGTAGGAGGTTTTTAATTCCAGAGCTTTCCCTGAGATAGTGACAATTCCTCATCTCCCTGTTGGTTACTACACACATGATTTTAGTAACCGAAAGTGTATCAGGTTTTTAATTCCAGAGCTTTCCCTGAGATAGTGACAATTCCTCATCTCCCTGTTGGTTACTTTAAACAGGAGCAATGAACTCAATGAATGAACTGAAAAACACAATCCATTCACTCACCTTCTCTATTTTCTTATCCACTATATATTTTTTCCTGCATATGACTGCCTTCAGGGAAACTACTTACTTGACAAATTTAGTTGATATCTCACAAGGAGAGGCCATGAAATATGCTCCGTCAATGTATACCTCCCTGAGGATGCACCAGCCACACTCACAACTCTTGCCCTGCTGTCCCTTGGTGGACACAAGAATGTGTCACCATGGAAAGGCAGACTACGACCTCCCATTCACCATGTGGGAGTTGAAGGCTGCAATATCCTAAGCTAAGCATACCTCCCCAGCAAGTGACAACATTCTTAATGCCTTTATCAGGGATCTCCCTGGGCAGGTTTCAAACGAGGTTCTGCATACGTTCAACCAAGTCTGGGAAGAAGGAACAGGTGGGAATCGATAGTCATTCCGGTCCCGAAACAGGGCAAAGAAAGAAGTGACCCTACTAATTACAGGCCCATTTCCCTCACAAGCTGCCTATGCAAAAAAATGGAAAGGATGGTCAACGGGTGGCTTGTCTGTTAATACAGTACAGAATAAGAAGGGTAACAAAACCCTTATGTGTGAGGATTAATGATTTTGTCCAAAGCACCAATGTAGACCTTTCATTAGTGTGCCCAACAGAGTACCCAAAGGATCCACCTTGGCTACTGCCACAACCAAAGATTTTAACCTTTTTAAATCAGCTAAAGAAATCCTGCACCAGCAACACAATACCAACAACAATATCATAGGTATCTTAACGAACACCCTGAGCTTACACCAATCTACACTGATGGAACAAAATCAGACATAGCATGTGCATGTGCAGTTTTCTCTTCATATCATTGCATTATTAAAGACAGGTTGAGTTCTTTATCCTCAATATTTACAGCTGAGCTTCATGCAATAAGACTGTCCCTTCTGTAAATAGTCAGAAATTTTGGCTCCTGTCTCATTTGCACCGACTGTGCTCTACAGTCAATTGCCACCTATTCCCCAGCACGTAGAATCACACAAGACATTCAGTGTGCAATAAGCTCGCTAAACAAAAAGGGCATTGCTACAAAATTTCTTTGGGTCCCCGGTCATGTTGGAATTGCAGGTAATGAAAGGGCAGACACAGCTGCCAGAGAGGCATTAGACATCCCTTTGCCAGAACCTGTGCAAGTCCAGCATGAAGACTTAAGGGTTTATCTTAGAAAAGTTTCCCTGGAGCAACGGGCACAATCATGGAGGAACCTTGGCAATTACAAGCTGCTTCTTATTAAACCTGTTACGTCAGCGTGGGCCTCTTCAGTCAGGAGTTGGGGAAATTTCCTATCGAGCGTACACCGGATTTGTGCGAGTCTGTTGTGTGTCCCATAAGTGGTGTTTGTGGAGGAAGATGGATGGGAGGGGGGTTGGAGGGCCCCTCTTGCCAGAAACTTGCCTCGCGCTACATCTAGGGAGCATGCATATACCTCTCAGGTAGCCCTGGCAACCGCACAGGCTTGCTGTGCGGCGTCCCAGTTTGTGTGGCTCCGTGGTGGGTGGGGAGCCTGGGGGTGAATTTCTTTTTCCTTTGTATGGATACCAATCAACCTCCAACTAAAAGATCCCACCCAACCATGGGTGGGGGAGCAAATGTATTTAATAAATTCCAAAAATATCTAATAATTAAATGAAGGTGAATCCCTAACAAGGATGTCTCCTTTCCTTATTCATAGGGTTCTGTCTGACTCAGTCCTTGGAAAACTTAAATCGGTGAAAAAGCTTCGGGATGGAACTTTGCTAGTGGAGACCAATGACGAAAAACAAAGTGAAGCGTTTTTAAAAATGACCAATATTCAGGATACCCCTATCAAAGTCGAGCCACATAAAACGTTGAATACATGCCGTGGGGTAATTTCATGCTATGACCTGTTGTATGTCACTGCTGACGAGATAGCGAAGGAGATGGCTTCCCAAGGTGTCATCTCCTGTCGAAGGCTGCAAAGAAAACAGAATGGAGAAATGGTTAACACAACCTCTGTAGTATTAACTTTCGCTCGGGACAGACTTCCAGAAAAGGTATATGTTGGTTATGAGGTATGTACAGTCAGACCCTATATCCCCAGCCCCATACGGTGCTTCAAATGCAACCGTTATGGACATACAGCCAACTCTTGTAAGGCCAAGCCCACCTGCCCAAAATGTGCTGGGGATATACATGATGGAGAGCCATGCAGTACTCCTGTAAAATGCATTAATTGTGAGGGATGTCATCCAGTCTATGCCCGTGAGTGCCCCAGGCTGCAGGAGGAGAAGAAAATTACCGAAATTAAAGTAATTGAGAAAGTTTCCTATGCTGATGCAAGGAAGAAATACAGGGAAATGGTGTCCCCTACCTTCTCTCGTTCTTATGCAGCAGTGACGACAATAAAAAGATCTAGTGTCGGATGCCAGACAGACCCATGCATTGAGAAACCAAAGACTGTAAAGGAAAAGGCAAAAGCTGTAGAAAAGAAATCTGTGAATTCTTTGAGTCCTGGAACTACACCAGAAACAAAGAACCAAAAAATTAACGCTCCTCCTAAACCTGCTGGAAAGGCAGAAATAGGAGGTAAGAGCATTACCCTTCCTCCCGCTGCCTCTATGGAGCTACAGCAATCAACGGAGGATGACATGGAGGAGGACGAGCTGGACGAGGAGCAGCTGCGCCTTTTCCTCCACAACAGGAAAAAAGGAGGGAGGACGAGGCTAGCACGATAGCTAGCCAAGTGATTTTAAATATTATTGAAATGGACTCTAAGTGTCCTTATTTTAAAAAACCTATTTATTTATTTATTTATATTTTATTGTACTTTTAACCTTTTTAATAATTTAACATGTTTGCCATTCAATGGAACATGAATGGTTTTTATAAAGGGAAGCACGAACTAGAACTATTGATAAAGGAATTCAAACCAGCATGCATCTTCCTACAGGAAACTCATTTTAAAAATAGTGACAACCCACGTTTAAGTGGTTATAACTTTTACAGGCATGACTTCCTGGATGGGGAGCGAGCTCGTGGAGGAGTTGCAACTGCCATCCGAGAGACCCTTTACACCTCTCGGGTGGTAATACAAACTCCACTGCAAGCAGTTGCAGTTCAAGTAGCTGCTCCATTCAATATTACAATCTGCAATATGTATCTACCGGAATGGGCACCGGTTACAGAGGAGACTCTTTCTGCCCTCATCAGCCAACTACCAATGCCTTTTATCCTTTTGGGAGATTTTAACGCTCACAATCCCCTTTGGGGGTGCAACCCAAGTGATTTTAACCATTTTAATTCAAGGGGACGTCTGGTAGAGAAAATTTTAACAAATTTTAACCTTATTCTTTTAAACAAAAATGAAAGGACTCATTTTAACTCATTCACTGGGAAGTATTCTGCTATAGACCTCATTATCTGTTGCAGCTCCATTGCCCCACTTTTTAAACTTTGTACACATGACGACCTCTGTGGAAGTGACCATTTTCCTCTCTTGATTAAAAAGTACTCATTCTGCCATGACACACATGCCCCCAAAAAATGGATACTAAAGAAAGCTGACTGGGCAGCATTTCAAGAGAAGATACTTATAACTTATGACAACTCACTAACTGCCTCAGAAAATGTCAAAGTACTGAATAATAGTATCCTAAATGCAGCCAAGGCTTCGATTCCTATATCCACAGGGAAGGTGCAACATTACCCAGTACCCTGGTGGAGTGAGGAGTGTGCCATGGCAGTTAGGAAAAGGAAAAGGGCATTAAGAATTTTTAATAAACATCCTACAGCCAGAAACCTGGAGGCATTTCGCAAGCTCCGCTCGAAGGCTCGGGAAATAATAAAGGAAGCAAAAAGAGAATCGTGGAAGAAATACATAAGTACCATCAACACCCGAACACCTGTCTCAGAGATTTGGAGAAAAGTCAAGCAAATATCGGGAATATGCTCCTCCTCAGCCTCATTTATAGAAAGCGATGGCTCCCTCCTTACCCAGCCAAAAGACATAGCGGAAGCATTCGGAAGGCATTATCATCAGGTTAGCAGCACAGAAGCCTATCACCCTTCTTTTAAGAAAATTAAGCAGCAAGCAGAGAGGAAGGCAATTGTAGCAGTAGCAGGCAATTACGGGGAACGTTATAACGACCCCTTCACTATGTGGGAGCTAATGGAGGCTATTAATAATATAAAAGACACAGCACCAGGATTAGATGAAATTCATAATGCCTTCCTGAGACACATCCCAGAGAAATGTTTGGCAGTGCTCCTCAAAATCTTCAATAAAGTATGGGAAGAAGGGGACTTCCCTGAGGCATGGCGTGAATCAGTGGTGTTGCCCATCCCGAAGCTTGGAAAAGACAAATCATGTATTGATAATTATAGACCTATATCCCTAACATCATGTCTCTGCAAGCTGTTTGAGAAAATGGTTAATCGACGTCTGATCTGGTGCTTGGAAAATCGCAATCTCCTCTGTAACATTCAATGTGGCTTCAGGAAGCAGAGAAGCACTGTTGACCACCTGGTAAGAATAGATACATATATCCAGGAAGCTTTTAACTATGGACAACATGTGATAGGCATCTTCTTTGATTTAGAGAAGGCCTATGATACCACGTGGCGTTACAAGATTTTAAAGACATCATATGAATATGGCTTTAAAGGTAACCTATTGGATTTTATAAAAAAATTTTTAACCGAAAGAAATTTTAGAGTGAGGGTAGAAGGTTGTTACTCTCACCAATTCTCACAACAAAATGGTATACCACAGGGATTGGTTTTAAGTGTGACCTTATTTGCAATTGCAATAAAAGATGTTGTAGCATCAGTATTACCACCTGTTGAGGCATCACTCTTCGTGGATGACCTTGCGATTTTCTGTCGTTCCCAGAAGCTGACCACAGCTGAACGGCAGCTGCAATTGATGCTTAAACGTCTATGGAGGTGGTCTATAAATAATGGCTTTCGTTTCTCCCAGGATAAAACCTGCTGCCTTCATTTCCACAGGCAGTGAGGATTTTTCCCTGAGTCAAAGCTCATGCTCGGCAATTGTTCCTTAAAGTTTGTGGAATCTGTTCGCTTCCTGGGAATGTACTTAGATCGACGACTTAATTGGAAGACATATAAGACATCTGAAACTGAAAGCTCATGCAGGAATGAATATTCTTAAAGTAATTGCTAACAAATCCTGGGGTGCAGATCGAACATCTATGGTGCTACTTTACAGATCATTGATTCATTCAAAGCTGGACTATGGGTGTTTTATCTATGGTGGTACAAGACCATCCTTTTTATGACCTCTGACATCTTTGCATAATGCTGGCCTACAACTTGCAACTGGTGCCTTCCGGACTAGCCCTGTTGTTAGCATCTATAGTGATGCTGGTGAGCCACCATTAGAGATCAGGCGAAACATCCTGATGTGCAACTATGTTAGCAAAATTTTAGCCGTTCCGACACACCCAAGTTTTAAATCTCTTTTTAACCATAATTTATTGAACGTTTTTAATAGAAGACCTCGTGCAATACAACCTCTTTCTGTACGAGTCCACAGATTTTTAGAAAACCATGATATAGTGCTTCCCAATATTATGCGAACATGCCCCTTCAGGGGACCACCTTGGAAGCTGTCCAGGCCTGATGTCTCATTTGGGTAGGCTGCTCAACCAAGGGCCACCTTGCTTCCTGATGAACTGCGGTCCAGATCCTTGTTGGCATTATCTGAATTCCAAGGTTTTAATATTGTTATATACAGATGGATCGAAGACAGATACAGGGTGTGCAAGTGCATTCATTGGCTCAGATCTTTCACATGGGGCCAAGCTACACCCAAGATGCAGTATATTTGTAGCAGAACTAATGGCCATCAAGCTTGCTCTAGAATTCTTCCAGGATCAAGAGCTACCCACTCTCATCTGTTCTGACTCAATGAGTTCACTGAATGCCATCACCTGCTATGAACATGCACACCCACTTGTCCAGGAAGTGCAATATCTGTGTAGTAGACTTAGTGAGAGAGGAGTCCAGGTAAAATTTCTTTGGATTCCTGGACATGTGAACATAGCAGGAAACGAGGCAGCAGACAGGGCAGCAAAAGAAGCCACAAGAAAGCCTACAATAGATTTTGAGGAAGTGTCCTCAGGAGATCTGAAGTCCCAACTAAAAAGTATTGCCCTTAAGGACTAACTAACTACACTAACTGGTAATAAGTTATGTACAATCAAGGAAACCGTAAAACCTTGGGGCTCTTCTGTCACAAAGAATAGGAGGGAGGAAGTAGTTTTAACTCGACTGAGAATTGGACATAGTGCACTGACGCACTCATACCTTTTTTCAACTCCCTGTATACCTCCCCACTGTGAGAAGTGTAACACTCAACCCTCTATATGTCACATCCTCACTGAGTGCAGGATCTATTCTAGCAAACAGGAGAGATATTTGGGAGCGAGCATACTGAAAGATATTATTGGAGATGATCATGGCAAGATTGACAAAGTTATTTATTTTATGAAGGAGACCGGACTCTTCCAAAGAATGTAACATAAATATGGGGGTTTTTCTCTTTTC
>KZ308140.1:2123830-2254365 GCA_000376725.2 Ladona fulva | reverse complement strand
CTTTCCCAACCTAATTCTTTTAGCATTTGAGTTACGCTATCTAGCCTTGCATACCTGCCTAATACGAATCTTGCTGCTCTTCTCTGTACTTTTTCTATTTTTCGCTTTAAACCTACCTCATGCGGGTCCCAAAGACATTCCCCGTATTCCAAGATTGGCCTAACATACGATTTGTATGCAGCCTCTTTAACTTTCTTATTAGATATCTTTAGTGTACGCATTAAGAAGTTTAAGGTTTTGTTGGCAATCAAAATCATTCCTTCTATATGTTCATTCCATTTCAAGTCCCTACTGAATGTTAAACCTAAATATTTCACCTTATGCTCACAAGACAAAATTTTCCCCCCCAGGTGATATACATGTTGATATTTACTTCTATTAAAACGATTACTTTACATTTATTCGTATTAATTTCCAATTTATTAAACGAAACCCAGCTATTTAAGGAAGTTAAATCCTCTTGAAGTTCCATGCAGTCGTTCTCGTTTTTTATATTCCTATAGATAATACAATCGTCTGCGAATAAACGAATTTTTGATTTAATTCCCGTCGGTAAGTCATTAATAAATGTTATGAAGAGTAAAGGCCCTAGCATGCTACCTTGAGCTACACCTGATGTTACACTCATTTTGTCTGACAGCTTACACGCCTAAGAATAGGGAATTGTGCTCTCAACCACTCGTACCTTTTCACGAAAGAGAAAAATCCACCACATTGTGATTACTGCAATACCCGTCTAACCACAAAACACCTCCTGACTGTATGTGGCAAATACGAAGAAATTAGAGCTATATTCCTTCAAGGCAATCTGATGGACNACCCACTCGTAACTCTTCACAAAAGAGAAAAATCCACCACATTGTGATCACTGCAATACCTGTCTAACCACAAAACACCTCCTGACTGTATGTGGCAAATACGAAGAAATTAGAGCTATATTCCTTCAAGGCAATCTGATGGACTGAATGTCTTGGAGTTCCTTGCAGAAACTGAATTACTTAAAAAGATCTAAGAAAGTAAGACAATGGACAAACATATTGACCCAGCTATTGTTTTTATAATAATCTGAGATCTGTAATTGGTGCAAAATGACCCAAGCCGTCGAGGCACCAATTTCAAAGGTACAACTACTACTACTGTACAGGGTTTACGTTGCGATCCTGCGATACTAGCGCTGTGCTGAGGTTTGACAGAACTACTCGCTTTCTGCAAAGGACCCAAAACTTGTTTTCAACAATCCCATTTAACTTTCTCAAGTACAAAGTCAACATTCAATTATTGTCCAATTCAAAACTCTTCGTTGATGCTGACGGATGGAAAATATCAGACTTTTCTTTAAGAATCTAAAGTTTGCATGACTTACACAGATTGGCATGTACAAATATTGAAACAACTACAATATTCTATCATCTATTTATTTATCGTGAAAATAATTATATCAAGTAAATTATTGCGGCTTGTGCGTGCATATGTTAGGCTGAGGTGACTTATACTTTTTTGTTAATGCAATATTCTGTATTCTTGAGTCATATTATATATTTGGTGTTTATGTGATTGTGGTGTTATGTGGTTGAACAACAAGAAACTTGTTGGTTCACCTCTGCAGAGTTCAATCGATTTTGAAGAAACTGCTTTGGTCGTTTTCCTCGGCACAACATTAAAGATGCTAACTTTGCTACTTCTGAAATTAGATAGATGTTAAAATAGCACCACTCACAAGCTACAGCCGGTTCGAGAGGTGGGTATGTGAAAAATTGCAAGTGTTGTAACTGTGCAACGTTTTAGAGGTAGGATATATCTTTTGTGTAAAGTACACAACATAAGTGCTGTATAATTACTACTAAGTCATTTCTTGCTTTCCTTCCAACTCACAAAGCATTTCCACTATATGTGCAGGCAGGCCTCATAATTTGCAACTTTTTTTTTTGGTTTGGTCTGATGATTTACCTCAAAATAACTTGATTTATGAATATGCTACAATGTAAAGCCTATATATGCAAATTGTTGAAGCAATATGTAGCTATAACGAATCTCGCATATATATAAATTAAATGTTATCTACTTGAAAGTATGCTTTGCATTTCCTTAAAGGCATGATATATAATTACCAAAAATGATAGTAGCAGCAGTATTGTAAAAAGAGTTTCCTCTCTACAGCTAAGCTCATATCGAAGAAAATTGGACCCCACTGGGAAATGAACAGTGGACCAATTTACTGAGGCGAAAGAGCTACCCACTTGGCAGTCCAGGAGCCCTACTTGTAACAATATTTTCATTAAGTATTAAATATTAGTTTTTAGATTAATTACAATCAGAAAAAAGAACAGTAAAGTAGACATCAAATACAAACTGAATTGTTCTTGGGAATAATTATCCCCAACAATGACTTCATGGTTTTACTATTTGGGTTACAACAGTAAACTTTCTTATAACATTTGTCTGTAACTTTGAAGGGGATTAACATTCTGCATGACATTTATAATAACCTGAAGGGAAACTCCTTAGAAAGACAATTTAAATCTCTATGTACAGCTGTTAGACATATGATACAAAAAATTTACATTTTACCATATTTGCCTTTGCACAGTTTCGGTAACTGTTGTGATAAATCATGATAAATTTAACATTGCAATGCATTGACTAGAAATTATTATGCATTATAGCTGTAAAGTATAATAAAATTTGACACTTATAAAAGTATTGAAATCGTTAAATGAATCACAATTTATAACTTTACAAGAATAAGAAAATAAGCCAGAAGCATAATAAATAATTGACGACACATTTCTATTACTTTTTACTTGCTCACAGTATAGAAAATAAAAAAATACATTGAAAATTCATATCATACAGCTTTCAAAGATATACAATTATAATGTAAAACTTCTTCCCATGCACACAGATACATAATGACTGAGCTTTAGCTGAAAATTGCTCATGTTAATGGATGAATGATGCAGGTGTTTTGGTTTTCTTTCATAAGCCAGATTTTTAGCAGTACTTAAAGAATGTACCTTTAGGCAAACACCTGAGATTTTTTACCTCGTCTTTTATTTTAATTTATTAAACAAAAAGTGGACTAATGTCCTAAATTTACTGTCTCTCATATTCTAGAAACATNCATCACATAACCTTAATCCATGTTATATGTATGTCACAAGATATTTACATCCCAGCAACATTTTGAAATATAATACAACAATTTAGTGAAGTTAAGAAAAAGAAGATACACAAAAGTCCTTCTGCTGTTGTGTGGGATTTTCTTCCTAGCTATCTTCAGCAGCTATTGGTCTTCAAAACAAAGTCACAAGCCTTCACACATAGAACAAAGCACTATGCTTCTTAAACAGAGTTCAAGGGGAGGCTCCCTTACTATGCATTTTTTTCATTCCAGGTAGTCTCCTTATATGTTAGGCAATCAGTTTTTTCTTCCATTATGCTGTAGAGGAAGAAATGGAGATAAATAATTTACTCATAGTCTTACTGAGAGATAAAATGAATCCTTGGATGAAGGAATTTACAAGCATTTAAATTTTTAATAGAAAATCCTTTCATTGTAGTCATAGATTGAAAAGAAGGAAACATACCATTCTCTCAGTCATCTCCTCAATGTCAGCTTCTGACTGCACTGTTTCCACCAGAGATAAAGGTGTAGAAAAGAACAGATTCCTGAGTACATTGATAGACATTGTGATCAGATAGTTGTTTGATGACTTCAGATTGCACAACTTCCTTGGAGAGCTCTAATCTGGACTCAGCATGCACAAAAACAGATATGTAGAATGTTAGCATTTCATAATTGTGATTAGCTTTTTGCAAATTCAAACAGCATACTTATTTACACAAACTAATTATAGGATATCAGATCATTCAAGCCTTACATGAGAAGATTGTTGGCATAGATGGAAAGTCTATAATTATAAAATAGAAGATTGAGAAGGGAACTACACCTGTCTCCTTGACAATGTCTGCAAAGAATTCTTAGACTCACCCTTATAACAAAGCTGTTGTAAGAGCATCCTCCATGGCCAAACACTCTTGCGGTATTATCTTAAGGATATCTGGAGTCAGAGCATAGGAGGATGACTAAAACCTTAACCTTCATCTCATGGTCAAAGAGTAGGATCATATATCTCAGCAAGACAACTCAGGCTTAATTAAATAATAATAGAAAACATTTAGAATAATTCAAAGAGATCAAACCATTTCCAATCTGGACCATTTCCAATCTTTTACTAAAGCAATTCGTGAATCACATTGGCAACTGAGACCACTGTGTCCTCCAACGATCAACATTCCACTAGTCTTTCTTCAATGATGCAGCCCTCAAGGTCCAGATGGTGGAGGACCACAGCTACACCTTCACTTCATGTCCAGAGAATGGCCTGAAATATCTAAAGATTGCTCAATTTTCATTGGTTAAAGCCAGAAAAAACAAAACAATTTGGAATAATTAAATTGTGTATATGAGGGTAAGGTGAAAATTTCTCGGCCTGACACTGAGATGGTGTTCCAATCAGCGAAAATTTATGATCCCTGTCTGGGCGCACGTGTCATTAGTTTGTAAGACAAGTTTCAACTTGTTCTCTCAAGTGGTTTACTTACACATATTGTTGCAGTAGACATCTTTGGTGTTTTTCGTTAAAATGGATGAGCTTGAATATCGTGCGGTCATAAAATTCTTCATTTTGGATTATTTAACCCCTAAGTAAATTCATCTGAAGTTGACAAAAGTCTATGGGGACTCTGCTCCTTCAATGTCAACTGTTAAAAAGTGGGCAGCTAAATTTAAACGTGGTCGCACATCCATCAAAGATGACCCGTGCTGAGGCTGTGGGGTGAGGCTGATAGCTGAGGCCGTGGGGATATCGGAAGAAAGGGTGCGAAACATCTTGCACAAAGAATTGGGGATGCTAAAGCTCTGCGCAAAGTGTGTGCCGCATCTGCTGAATGCTGATCAAAAGAAAATGTGCAAGTGATTTTTGCAGCAATGTTTGGACCGATTCAAGAAGGCACTGACTGATTTTGTGCGGCGATTTGTCACCATGGATGAGAAATTTGTCCACCACTACATGCCAGAAACGAAACAGCAGTTGAAGCAGTGGGTGGAAGCCGGTAGTTCAGCGCCAAAGAAAGCAAAGTCGATTGCATCTGCCAGAAAGGTGATGGCCAGTGTGTTTTAGGATGTGAAAGGGATCCTGTTAATTGATTACCTTGAAAAAAGCAGATCAATTACAGGTGAATATTACTCCAACCTTCTTGACCAGCTGGGTGCCAAAATTTGCAAGAAGAGGCCTGGCTTGAAGAAGAAAACAAATCATCTTTCACCAGGACAACGCACCTGCTCACAAAGGTGCGTTGACGATGGGAAAACTATGGAATTTGTGGTACAATTTACTTGGCCCCCTATTCTCCTAATTTAGAACCCTCAGACTTCCATCGGTTCCCAAACTTGAAGAAATTAGTTTCTGGGAAGTGCTTTGCTTCTAATGAAGAAGTTGAGAGAGCCGTAGATGGATGTTTTCACACAATTGAAAGACGTCTACTGCAACAATACATGTAAACAAACTACTTGAGAGAACATGTTGAAACTTGTCTTACGAACTAATGACATGTACACCCAGGCAGGGATCATAAATTTTGCTGATTGGAATGCCATCTCTGTGTCAGGCCGAGAAATTTTCACCTTACCCTCATACTCTGGACCTCTTATTCCAGCACACTGTTCACTACATTAACACAATGGAATATGACTTATATAGGAAGTGACAGTTATAATGTAAGACACTGTAGGCATCAAGGAATGGCATTGAGAAAACAAATAAGGAAAGGATGTAAAATTTTTTTACCGACAAGATTTTGCAGGCATTGTGGTAGAGTGTATCCTAATTTAATAAATTGCAAGAGCCAAACTGAGCATCATTTCTATGCATCTTTGATGATATACATAACATTTCATTGTTGCATCCATGGATGGGTATTCCAATTTAAAACTTTTCAGAAATAATTTCTCAAGTACTTTGGCAACAACATGAAAAGGGCATTCTTTATGTTTTAAATGATACTCAATTGAAGAGTACATTGAAAACATTTTTTTTTAGTTGGTGGAGAGATATAGTAAATCATTCTCAGAAAACTCAGAACTGTGATTATTTTTGGAAAACATGTTTTCAAAGTATCCATTGTGTTTTCATTTTCAAAAAACTGATCACTGTCGGAGGAAGATTTTGTTAAAATTAACATTACTTTTGATGAACCCCAATAAGTGGCTATAGAGCCAGATATTTATGCTTACAACTTTCTATGCTTTTATTTCTTTAATATCAGAAGCCAGTAAATGTTTAATCATTCCTCTGTATGAAAATGCAAATCTTGCAAATTTCAATGAGCTGACAAATATAGACAATTTATCTCCATGCAAGATCCCATCAATTAGATTCTTCATCAAATTAATATGACCAACAGAAGGAATAATTATGTTTTAAACCTTGGCATCATATTTATAAATCAGTGAATTAATTCTATGAGTTGTATGACTTATCTTTAATAAATATTTACAATTATTGGGATATTGTGCAAAAATGGCATTTAATGAAGGAAATATGAATTGGATTGAGAAGAGAAAATGAATCAAAATGAAGAATTGCAAACATTGATGAACTCAGATGAATATCCTTATCATTAGTATAAAATATTTTCAAGGACATGACTGCTTTTGGCATTCTACTGATCTTCTATTGCACTAACTTTGTTCAGTTATATTAAGCTTCCCACTGTGGAATTTCATCATTATCATGAGAATAACAATGGAGGCTATGAATGCTATATTATATTGCTTTGGAATGAGGATAAAATGCTTACAAACATATCCTTCTCAATCCTGCTCCTCACAATTTAAAATCCAAGAATACCACTGTAAATAAATTTAATTTGTTTCATTCCTGGGCCTATAAATAATTCAGAACTTACAGCAATTCCAAAATTAATGAAATTATTTAAAGCATGGACAACAGTAATAAAAATAGTGTGAATTTTTTGAATGGAAATATAACATGTCAGTAACATAAGTTAAATCCCTCTCAGAAGCATTCCTTGTTCATTCAAAAAGAGCATGAAAACATTCTCAAAGTAAAGGCATTCTGGCTTTTAACATTCATAGATTGATATTTCTTGTGAGTGATAATCCTAATATTGAAGAATATGCTATTGAAAGATTATCTAGATAAATTGATAGAAGGAAAAGAGACTTAAGTGTTGATTACCGAATGTTAAGATTTTTGTGCTGTTTTCTAATCATATATTAAAGTTTACAGTAACTGCTGCCTACAAAGATATCAGTAGGCTTTTTACTGAGTTAATGTGATCTATAATGATGGATTTGTAAAGAGTCATAAGTTAAATACTGAATGTTAAGAATATTGTGCCATATTCATATCATATAGTAAAGTTTAGAGTCATAGATGTCTAAGAAGCTAGTGGTAAGGTTTTTACTTATTTAAGTGAGCGCATATGTGATTAATTAGGTACACTTTCAACATCAAATGCGTTTTTGCAATTTAATGAGAGGTAGATATTTTTCAAAAATATTCCAAATGATCTTTAATTAAAGATATTTAATTTTAATCTATTTAATTAACATATTAATGTTGTTCTTCACGGCTATAAAAATTTTCATATTTTGCAAATAAGAGAAACTTCTGATACCCATTGCTGAGTGGAGGCAACCCATCATATCTTTACTAATTTCTTGTTGTTTAATGTATGGACCCAAAATGGGATGGAAGTGGAACACTAGTGTTAGCTATATTAATACTTCTGAAAACTTTTCAACTTGCTGACTCCCTTGGAAAACCATTAGTAGTAAAGTTACAGCTAAGTGAATATTGTTTTTCTTAAATTTTAAATTTATCTTCAAATGATAAAAAAATCCCAAATTTTTGCAAAAAATGGCGAACATGGACTGCTTTGAATGGTGATAACTTTTTATGAAACATGCTAGATATCATTCGTTTCATATGGATTTCGTGCATCTTTAGAAATATCCATGAAAGTTCCACCTATATTTTACGCTGCTGTTTAAATTTGCAATAACTATTTAATGCAATATTCGACCAAAATTTATTGGAATTGATCAGCTTAACGTGCAGTCTGTGAATGAAAAAAAGAATGTATGCCCCGGAGTAAACAGAAACCGACGAAATTTAAACAAATGCTGCCGACGAAATTTAATTGATTATTAACAAATAATGTTATAGTTACATCTCTTAAACAAAGATGTAATAATACCAGTATTTGACAAAATATGTCATCTGTCAGATTGTCAGAAACTAATATAACATATAGTTTAACGTTGAATTTAATAGTAAGACGGACTCAATTGGTCTAGAACTTTGTTAGTACACATGTTATTAATATAAATATCACTTATATACAATTTAGAATGTTAAAATAGTATAAGGTGTGATTTAAGCGTGTTTCAGTTTATGAAAAGAAATTTGTGTTATANGCAGTGCTCAATTGGTCTAGAACTTTGTTAATAAATGTTATTAATATAAATATCACTTATATACAATTTAGAATGTTAAAATAGTATAAGGTGTGATTTAAGCGTGTTTCAGTTTATGAAAAGAAATTTGTGTTATATCCATTAAAGAGTAAACATATATATTGCCAACAAAAATTTAAACAAAATACTGCCGTTATCAGTGGTTAAATAAAGGATATCTCGCTATAGCAGTATTCTACAAATAATGCGAGATTGTGAAAAATTAATATAGCATAGCTTTTACTTTCAGTTTAGTTGTTACACGAGCTCAATTGTAACATTGCGCAGTTGTACTCGTAATGACTAATGGTCGCAGGGGCTCAGTTATCACGCGCTCAATTGTCCGGCCACGGATTCGATCCGAAATAGTCGATGCATAATTAACATCTGTGACAATGAGAAATACCAAGGGAAATAACCTCGCTTTTGCGGAATTTCGTTTAAATAAGTGATTACTATTAAAGAGTTTTACTGTTTATGTTACTGATTTAACCCCATGCTAACGGAAATGTCGACAAACGCCTAATTAGAATATCGATTGGCCTTGAAAAATTTCCTAACTACTCATGAAGACTATCCTTATCAGCTAAAGGAAACATCTACTTGAAAATAAACAGAGGGTTCAGTTTCGAAAAATAAAGGAGAGTATTTTGAAGAAGATACCAGTGTAAATACATAAGAAACGAAAGGGAAAACGCATCTACCCGAAGATGCCAGCTGTCACACCAGTGAAAGTGTTGTGGCGTTCGAAATCCTAAGTGGTGTATAAGCGAAATGTATGGAGTCATCTTATTGTAACAAAAAAGAAACTTACTAGGGAAGTGCCACCTCTGTGGGAAACGGATTCGCACAAAACTTTCAGAGTACGTTCCTTGCTCAAAAATAATAGAAACATGTCCAAACATTGACACAACTAGGCATTTTCTAACACAAAATTAGCAACTGAAAATCGGAGTTAGGCAACCTCTCCACGCACGCGGATCACTATGAAGATCGCGAAACTTTCCTCGTAGAAAAATAATTTCCCCCAAATGACTTTTTCGCAAAAAAATCTTATCTCCCTACCCTCCAAACATTCTTAACCTTTTCGGTCAGCCTTTATTCAAATATATGTTAGATCGGATGTACAGTATGTATTATATTGCCAAATATAGGATTAGAATTTTTAGCTTAAACCACAAGTGTCACAGAATTAGCCGTTATATGTTGTACGACCTCCGACGGGAACCACAGGAATAGTGAAATACCCATCCTGGCCATTATAACTTCGATCCCAGAATGTCCTGTATTCCCTATTTTTCCAGTAAGAATGCATTGCGAGGATTTTTGGACATTTATTTTGAGTACTTCCCATGATGGTAGAGGAATAAAAATCTAGTTGTTTTTAGAAGACATACTTCTGTAATATAAATAGCAAATATATTACTCAGAATGGTTTATTTTAATTTTAAATTATAATCCCATTTTTTATTTTAAATACCATCCCCATCATTGCAAAAATTAAAAATATTTTACGAAATTGAATGAAAATGCAATTTTCTTAAAAAATAAAATGTTAAGACCATTGAAAGTTATATTGGAAGGTTACGATTATAAGGAACTGGTTAATNATAAATAGCAAAGATATTACTCAGAATGGTTTATTTTCATTTTAAATTATAATCTCATTTTTTGTTTTAATTTTAAATATATATAAATCCCAATCATTGCAAAGATTAAATATATATTACGAAACCGAGTGAAAATTGCATTTTTCTTACTTTATAAAAAATTAAGACCACTGAAATGTAAATTGGAAGGTTAACAATATGAGGAACTGGTTGACTAATCTTATATTCGTTAATCATTACTGGGAATTTACTGGAAAAGAATTAGAGAAAACGAAATATTTCAAAGGAACAACAGGTTTTTTGCATATGGAACTATCTTATTATATTTCAAATCAAATGAAATGAATTTCGTGATACCTCTAGTTTATGAATAACCAAAACTCAATACCTTTATTTTAATAATGCAACTATAGTTCGTCGAAAATTATTTGAGAATGTAACCAGTGTGTTTCCGATAAATTTTGTAAATGATGTACCTATGTGAGAAAAAAGTGGGGAGTGTTCCTCAGGTAAATCGAAATTTGCATGGCAAGTTGAAACCAGCTCATCTACCATCATTTCCGGAAGAATTTTATATTAGCCCGGCGTCGAACCTATTGCTATTTTGGGAAATATCTTTGCTGTGTACAATACAGAAGTATATCTTCTAAAACCAACTCGGGTATCAATCCACTACCATCCCGGAAAGTACTCGAAATAAATTTCCAAAAATCCTCACAATGCATTATTAATGGAAAAATAAGGAATATTAAACAGTCTGGTATCGAAGTTATAATGGCTAGGTTGGATATCTCACTATTACTGGTGTTTCCCGTTTGGGTTCGTACGACATAAAGGGATCAAGTCAGTGACACTTATGCTTTAGACTAGTAATTCTAGTCCTAAATGAAACAATATAATACATGCTGCAGATGCGACCTAACATATATTTGAATAATTTTCTACAAGGAAAGTTTCGCTATCTTCATGGTGATGTGCGTGCGTGGCGAGGTTGCCTAACTCCGATTTTCAGTTGCTAATTTTGTGTTAGAAAATTCCTAGTAGTGTCAACGATAAGACACATGTCTATTATTTTTGAACAAAGGAACATATCCTGAAAATCTCGCACGAATCCGTCTCACCGTTAGAGGTGGTACTCCACTTGTTATTAATGGGCTCTAGGATGCTTTGGCGTTACGAGGACAACAACATTATTTCCATGAAATTTTCTAGGACTAAATGCATTCGAGAAACAAATTAATTACATAGTGAACGTTGTCCCAATTCTATAAATGATACTAATCATATAAATGTTTACCCAGATAGACTATATTGTAAAAGTTTTCTAATTAATAATGCAAAATAACACATCTACTTAAGTGGATAGCGTTCATTTATCGCTCGATAGCATCTTTTATACTACTCCTCAAAATTTATATTTCTACTGATGATGAATCAAATAGGTTCCCGTTATTAACACAATATTACTTTTGTCCCTGTCCCGTGTAAGTACGACATAAGACCAAAGGTAGCTTAGGATTTAACTGAATTTTTATTAATGTTTGTTTCGATTATTTTAAACGACCTCATGTATCACTGATTATCAAAACCATGGATTAGGAATCACTTCAAGACAGAAGATCCGAAATCTGGCATGGATTTCTGAATGTATTTGGGAGGAGTGATGCAAATGATAAACCAGGGAGTTGAGTGTTTCACGCCCCCCTGACATAAAAGATATGTAGGTTCCCGAGGAATTAATGGAATTCCAAATATTCAACAATATGGCAACGAATGAAAACGAATTTGGGAGGAATATTCCCTAGTTAGACTTCGATTCAGCGTACATACACCTCGATTGTGCATAAAATACGTTTAGGTTTGCGATCACGGATTGTATTCTGGAGTAATTATTCATCCTTGGTTCAATTAAGATCTCAGAAAATATTCCGGGAAAAACAATCCTTTTAACTTTTCGGAGGAAAAGCATGGATTGTAAAAATAATATAAAATATATAAAAAACTCAACTAACCTAGGATGGGTCTCCGCAAAGTCCTCATCTGCGATGCACCTCCTGTGATGTCCAGCACTTTCACTACCACAAGCGAGAAATCCACAGGTTCCTAAACAACCGAAACGGGAGTGAATCAACTCTCGAGAGTCTGGAAAACAAGATTTAAAAATTTTATCAGTGATATATACGCAAGAGTTCGGTCACGCATGAGAGCGAGCGGTTGCGAGAAATACAAATTGTAATTTCCGTTACCCGTACCTTTTACAATATCTATTAAAAACCCAAGAAATATGAAATGATTTTTTAAATCAATTAAACTGCTCTCAATCAGTATGAAAAACGACAATGGAATAGATATAATTCGATACATGATCCTTTTCTATCAATTCAAATTCACACACCCTGCCAAACGCCACTGGCGGCTCGCGGATTGTAAATCTAAATCTACTTGCAATCACGGTTTAGACACACAATATTTTCCGAAACGGTTTTCACTCCGACTTAAAGAATTTACCAAATATAGTTTCCGGCCCTTCCGAGACATCGAAACCGTTCGAATCTTTTTTTATTCGCCTCGACTGCTTCGAACGATAACCCTCTAAAAGTATGTTTATTACGTACAAAATACAAGAACTTTTCTAATTAAGGCTAACTTTCGAATGAATATTACTATCAGTTAGTAACGAGTTGCAGTTGAATACGATTACTGAAACCACCCCTAAGTCATTAAAGTAAAAGGTGCTCTGTTGGGAACAAGAACAGAACGGAGTAGAATACTGTTTTCGAGATAGTTTCAAACAATTTCAAAATATCGGTTCGCGAACGTTTCACTGGCAAGAATAACGGTTTTTTCGGTTTACCTTAAATACCTCGGTTTCTAACTTAAATGACATTTAAAAATTCGACCTATACTTATGTGATGGTAAATGTTTAATGAAAAAAGAACGATATCAAAAATATCGTCTAAAATATCTAGTGGATTAATCCAAGTTAACATATTTACAAATCAAGTACGTAATCACTAAAGTTTTACGCTTCTTATCATATCATTCGTCAATTCAAGCAAGAATAATGCAATATTAATAATTCTCCGCGAACGAACAACCAAACTGCGTAACTAACTTATAGTAGTGGTTTAGTGATGATAATATTATAATGTACTTACCAAGGTAATGAGATCCTCCATGTGGAAAACTGATGTCTTGACGGCAGAAAATATTTTCTTTTTTTTTCCAAATTAGCGAAAATTCAACATGCAAGTGATGGAAAATATATGACGATTGCGTCATCCTTAAAATTCTGTCCGACTTTACCGGGTTTCTAATCCGTAGCTATTTCAAAATTCAAACGTTAACGGTTATTCGAAGGGAATATGTACGAGCACGTCCACATCCGATGAATCTTTCAACCGATCTGAGTGAGCACACCGTTTGTTAACAAAAGCATACGGTGTGCGCATTAGGAATGCGCAATTGTCCCCGCTGTTTAATTTTCCTTCCACCCCCCCTTTCGTAATTATTAACGTAATTATAAAACGATTTTGTATTTATATTTAATTTACAAGAAATATTTTAATTTTAATTTGAGACATATTTAAACGGAATAATGATTAAGATGGCATTGATTCATCTCCGTGTACAATTCGTGATATTGTTGAAGTTAGCTATGACTCATATTTCAATATTAGTTTGCGAAATATAAAATTGTAATAATTATATATTTAGAATACAATATAAGGCGCAAAAAAACATTATTGATTATTATGTGTGTCATATTGAGGTAAATTTTTAATACTAGTGAAATTTAAACATAAGAAGGAGACTTTGAATTTGCGCATTCAAATTTGCGTTTTTTTTGTTGGCAACATTGTCAAAGATTTAAATATGATTAATTAATAACCAAAATATCGAAGATCGTATGTGACATATAGTTTGATAACATGCCTTACATATTTAATGTTAAACGTAAATGAATTGTCAAATTGTAAATCACGACTTTGTAATGGAAGATTTATTTTATATCAAGGCTTTAGAAACAATTGTCCTAAACATCTAAATTTGTTAACAGATTTGAAACGTAGAGTCTGCAGTCTTTATATGCTCATTTAAAGTAAGGCCTCTCAGCTGGGAATGTTAGTTCCTTATCAGGAAAAAGAAATATCTTCTACGGACATCTGTTTGACTCAACACGTAAGGATATGTTAGAATGTAAGATAGCACTAATTTTAATTCTGCTTATCCTAGAATTTTACAGCAAATATATCTACCGTTATATATTATAATAACGATAATGATGCAATAGTGAAATGCCCTACTCGAAGAAAACATTCTCTACCGGTTTACCTTAAATTACGGAAGGTGAATGAAACAGTAATAATGCAATGAGATAAAGCCTAAGAGGTCATGAATGATGGATACAGAAGAGTCACAAATCATTTAGATGTTAATTCATTTGCCCTGGATTTAAATGTCTTTCTCTCATACCAATTGCTACTCATAATGCTGCATACTCGATAAACAATTTTTCAACTTATTTTCCAAGTAGCATTGGAATGAAACCATTCTTAAGGCCAACGTGGGTTTCCCATGTTTATTCGTTGAGTAGACTCAGGATATCACGTGCAAATACTCTTATTCTATCTACTTCACCTTATATTTTTATAATGCATACGTAAATTGTCACACAAGCGTATCCTTTTTTTAATTGCCTCTAACACAAAATGTACCTCTTGGAACACTTCCCCGACTCCTTTGATACTCTCGTAGGTGTAGAAAATGACAGAGGGAGAATAATTTCCTTTTTTTCCTCGGCAACACACTTTTTAAAGATATCACAATGTAAAACAGCACTGAACAAACCGAAAAACAGCACTGAATGTAATGCTGAAAAATTCCGCTCCACTTGTCGTAGCTTCTCACGTTCGCAAGAAAAATAAATGGGACCTTTGCCTTTGAAACAGCCATTACGGGCGGGAAACTGAGAACTACTGAAGTCACGGGTTGAGGAAACCCGGTTTCGTTATTCAGAAATTGGTATACCAGAATTCTTTGCTTTGGAAATTCGCGGTAAAATGAAGAATTAGTCTCGTGAATATCGTATCATGCGCCTTGAGGTATGAATTTTAATGATAATTGGTTATTACAGAAACATAAAAAGTTGGTTAGTGTTTTACTTTGAAATAGGTATGGAATTGTTTGTGTCTGGCGGGTGTTACGTGTGACTCTTAGAGAAAATCCACGTAAAGAAGAAGTGTTACACCTGACACTCTCTTACCACTAGTTGTCTCTTTCAAAAAGTGTGAAAATTTCATCGGTGAGTGCCACGGATTTACATTTCAATATCTTTTTGAGTCCTGGAGTACCATTAAAAAGTATTAATGTCCATGAGTACCATTTAGTATTTAAAGTCTGTGTAGGAAACTTTACATATAAAACTCAAGAGTTCCCAAGCTACCTCTGGTAGCTTGGGAGCTCTTGAGTAGTATTAATTCCAACGGTGGAATGATTTCGCAATTGTGATATGAAGGTAAGTAGGATTCCTGTAATAGAAAGATATATTCCTGAATTTACTCAAGCTATTAAAAGGCAAATAATCGCTTAGTTTGACTTTATTTACACTTAAGTGCAAACGGAATTCAATGAATACCCTTCACACGTCCTAATAACTGAATTTTTAATTTTCAGAGTTACAGTAGGCTGAAATGAATATCCTAGCGAAGCATTGAAGTTCTTTGCAAGTCTAAATAATTCTTTGAAATTTTGATTAGGGTATTTCAAGCGGTGTGTAACAGTAGAGGAAAAGGAATATTGATCTCAGAATTCTCCTGGTCCACATCTTCATTTACATTTCATCATACATGAATATGCATTACTTCTTACGTTTTTCTTTCATTACTTAGGTCTGTCTGTAAAGTCCGAAGGTTGGCATGATCATCAATATCACCATTGGCTACCAAAGATTTAGACGGTGGTTGAGGCTAACTAGATAAGTGAAATGAAGTACTTTCTTCACAGAGAAACGACTTAAGTGTAAAACATATTTGTAATTGCAGAAAAATAACCCTATATTAGCACTTTTCATTGCATAAAAAGTGAGAATATCATGCATCAATCATTTCTCAGTAGTTTTTCATTACTGACGACCATGAACAGGAGTAAGTCAAACTTGAGAGACAAATTATACTATACAGTTTTTCACAAAACAAATATTCCATTGATCAAGATATGATTTGAGGAACATAATTTTCCAACATACCATTTGCATTATAATCTAGTAAGACTACATTTCATAGTATTGTCATTAATTAAAGCATTTATGATACCATGATTAGATCAGCGAGTTTTTCTTTGGAAATCTTCCTTTCAATTATTTCTCAGTCGTGCTCATAGCTAGGATAGAATTTACACAACTGAATTGATACAAAATGATGTTCAATTCATTTTGGGCACTTCTTATTAAATGCTGCGGAATGTTTTACTAACGGAGGCATTGTTCTGCATCTACATTTCCTTTCATTCTTACTAAGTGAAAACATCATTCCACTCTTGCAGGTAATAATCCATAAATTACTTGTCTTACGTTTACCTCTCTCTTAGATTGTATTCCAACTATTTATTTAAATATTAGATTAATATGTAAAAGATACACACACATATATATATCTGGCAAGAATAACGGTTTTTTCGGTTTACCTTAAATANTCTTCATGGGTAGTTAGGAAATGTCTCAAGGCCAATCGATATTCTATTTAAGTGTTAGTCGACATTTCCGTAAACATGGGGTTAAATTGGTAGCATATACTGTAAAAATCTTTCATAGTAGTCACCTATTTAACGAAATCCCGCAAAAGCGAGGTTATTTCCCTTGGTGTTGCTCATGGCCACAGATTTTTATTATCCATCATGTAACGACTACAAATGATTCGGGTTCCCCGCTGAGTCTAGCCAAGTATGCTGTGGTAGTACTTCGGACAATTATTACCTCATTCATAGTTATTTACTCGCCAGTTGTGTCAGTTAAACATGGCAAGTTCTTCTAGTACATGGTGCTACACTTTGTTTTTGTAAATTAAATATAAATACAAAATCGTTTTATAATTACGTTAATAATTACGAAAGGGGGGGTGGAAGGAAAATTAAACAGCGGGGACAATTGCGCATTCCTAATGCGCACACCGTATGCTTTTGTTAACAAACGGTGTGCTCACTCAGATCGGTTGAAAGATTCATCGGATGTGGACGTGCTCGTACATATTCCCTTCGAATAACCGTTAACGTTTGAATTTTGAAATAGCTACGGATTAGAAACCCGGTAAAGTCGGACAGAATTTTAAGGATGACGCAATCGTCATATATTTTCCATCACTTGCATGTTGAATTTTCGCTAATTTGGAAAAAAAAAGAAAATATTTTCTGCCGTCAAGACATCAGTTTTCCACATGGAGGATCTCATTACCTTGGTAAGTACATTATAATATTATCATCACTAAACCACTACTATAAGTTAGTTACGCAGTTTGGTTGTTCGTTCGCGGAGAATTATTAATATTGCATTATTCTTGCTTGAATTGACGAATGATATGATAAGAAGCGTAAAACTTTAGTGATTACGTACTTGATTTGTAAATATGTTAACTTGGATTAATCCACTAGATATTTTAGACGATATTTTTGATATCGTTCTTTTTTCATTAAACATTTACCATCACATAAGTATAGGTCGAATTTTTAAATGTCATTTAAGTTAGAAACCGAGGTATTTAAGGTAAACCGAAAAAACCGTTATTCTTGCCAGTGGAGCGTTCGCGAAGCGATATTTTGGAATTGTTTGAAACTATCTCGAAAACAGTATTCTACTCCGTTCTGTTCTTGTTCCCAACAGAGCACCTTTTACTTTAATGACTTAGGGGTGGTTTCAGTAATCGTATTCAACTGCAACTCGTTACTAACTGATAGTAATATTCATTCGAAAGTTAGCCTTAATTAGAAAAGTTCTTGTATTTTGTACGTAATAAACATACTTTTAGAGGGTTATCGTTCGAAGCAGTCGAGGCGAATAAAAAAAGATTCGAACGGTTTCGATGTCTCGGAAGGGCCGGAAACTATATTTGGTAAATTCTTTAAGTCGGAGTGAAAACCGTTTCGGAAAATATTGTGTGTCTAAACCGTGATTGCAAGTAGATTTAGATTTACAATCCGCGAGCCGCCAGTGGCGTTTGGCAGGGTGTGTGAATTTGAATTGATAGAAAAGGATCATGTATCGAATTATATCTATTCCATTGTCGTTTTTCATACTGATTGAGAGCAGTTTAATTGATTTAAAAAATCATTTCATATTTCTTGGGTTTTTAATAGATATTGTAAAAGGTACGGGTAACGGAAATTACAATTTGTATTTCTCGCAACCGCTCGCTCTCATGCGTGACCGAACTCTTGCGTATATATCACTGATAAAATTATTAATTCTTGTTTTCCAGACTCTCGAGAGTTGATTCACTCCCGTTTCGGTTGTTTAGGAACGTGTGGGTTTCTCGCTTGTGGTAGTGAAAGTGCTGGACATCACAGGAGGGACATCGCAGATGAGGACTTTGCGGAGACCCATCCTAGGTTAGTTGAGTTTTTTATGTTTTTTATATTATTTTTACAATCCATGCTTTTCCTCCGAAAACATAAAGGGATTGTTTTTTCCGGAATATTTTCTGAGATCTTAATTGAACCAAGGATGAATTATTACTCTAGAATGTTAAAACCCGTGATCGCAAACCTAAACGTATTTTAACCTCCTTGGAAGTGTATGGACGCTGAATCGAAGTTTAACTAGGGAATATTTCCCCCAATTTCGTTTACATCCATTGCCATATTGTTGAGTATTTGGNGAAGTGATTCCTAATCCATGGTTTTGATAATCAGTGATACATGAGGTCGTTTAAAATAATTGAAACAAACATTAATAAAAATTCAGTTAAATCCTAAGCTACCTTTGGTCTTATGTCGTACTTACACGGGAAAGGGATAAAAGTAATATTGTGTTAATAACGGGAACCTATTTGATTTATCATCAGTAGAAATGTAATTTTTGAGGAGTAGTATAAAAGATGCTATCGAGCGATAAATGAACGCTATCCACTTAAGTAGGTGTGTTATTTTGCATTATTAATTAGAAAACTTTTACACTATAGACTATCTGGGTAAACATTCATATGATTAGTATCATTTACAAAATTGGGACGACGTACATTGGACGCAAATTAATAATAATATTTTTTGTTTCCCGTATGGATTATGTGCTAAAAGTTTTCTGGAAATACATCATATGCTCAGTTTCTTTTTTTTACATAAAAATGACTCCATGTATTTCGATTAAATACCACGTAGGATTTCAAAGCCACAAGACTTTCACTGGTGTGACCACTGTCATTTTGGGTAGTTACATTTTCCCTTTCGTTTCTTACGTAATTAATCTGGTACCTTCTTCGAAATACTCTCCTTTATTTTTCGAAACTGAACCCTATGTCTCATTTCAAGTTGATATGTCCTTTAACAGATAAGGAAAGTCTTCATGGGTAGTTAGGAAATGTCTCAAGGCCAATCGATATTCTATTTAAGTGTTAGTCGACATTTCTGTAAACATGGGGTTAAATTGGTAGCATATACTGTAAAAATCTTTCATAGTAGTCACCTATTTAACGAAATCCCGCAAAAGCGAGGTTATTTCCCTTGGTGTTGCTCATGGCCACAGATTTTTATTATCCATCATGTAACGACTACAAATGATTCGGGTTCCCCGCTGAGTCTAGCCAAGTATGCTGTGGTAGTACTTCGGACAATTATTACCTCATTCATAGTTATTTACTCGCCAGTTGTGTCAGTTAAACATGGCAAGTTCTTCTAGTACATGGTGCTACACTTTGTCTATATCTACTTTTTATTAATTGTCATAGATATTGTGTTTCGATAAAGAAATACTAATGTACCGTATCTTAATTATAATTTTTAAAGATATTTTTATTACTTGTAGTCCTGGATAGAGCCCACTTCCACCACTTTATATTTCGCGACATAAATTAACCACTAATTCTATTGCGATGTATCGGACACCAATTGCCCGACATATCGAGTTACCTAACCTTTTCTCTCCTTTCTTTCACTACCTGTGTAAAATACTCTTCTGTCGAAGGAAGACATAATCACTACCGCAGATACCGTGGTAGCGTCTTCAACTCTACATCTCGCATATTCTCGAACCAAAGACGCACCAAAGTTTTATATATCATGAATGGGTTTAATCATGATTTTGTTCGTGCATTTTACATGGTGTATCTAATTGTAAGACGAAAGTGAAATTATTAAGGCTCAAAAATCGCACAAGAAAACTATTGTCATCCCTGAGAAGGCTCGGGTTCGAGGTCAGGGTCCAGTAATACTTTTCCATATAAAAACATGTAAAGTTCGCTTTCGTGCTTTCAGACTTTGTTTATTAAGGAAGATTAAATTAGAAGTTATACTCTAAGAAATCGAGACGAGGGTCAATAGAAAGGAAATTGATTATAGATTCTGATTTTAGCCGTGATAGATACATGTAAAACAAAGATTGTAAAATGAAAAAATCTTGATAAAATAAACGATATTCTTGTTAGATTTTGCTGTCACATGCTACTAATCTCCTTGACGACTACAGAGATTGTTGAATTCGAACTCAGTATAGTGTCCCGTAAAAATAAACTGGGATTATAAGTGAGTTAAGAGCTAGTATTAGAACTGATGAGAGATTTTACACAGAGGAGACAATTTATAATAATGATAACGATTCCAGCATATGTAAAGTACGATGTACAAACTCAGGAAATTACATATGTTTACTTTATATACGACCTTGTAGGAGTATTTCTTAATCCGATAATCTAAAGGACAGTTTTTATGTTGGTTTATAGTGATTAGTAAGATCAAGATTACGGGAGTTTTTTTGGAGACGCGCTAAATTTCAACGTTAACAAAAAGAATTTGTGTATTTATATGATTTTTACAAACTGCACAATTTTCAACGAAATCTCTCTAGTATATTCTTCAGAATTCTGCTAATCCTTGTGATTTCCTTGGGTCCTTTAAATTCTATCCTGATTAGTATTTATAAAAAAATAGGGCATGAGTAAGTCATATGTTCAATCATAATAGTCGAAGTGTTCCTTTTACATTGAGTTTCATCATCCTTGACCGATGTGTTTTTCAATTCCATCAATTATCCATTATTGTCATTATTGTTATCTTACAAGAATACGCTTGGAATTTAATCGCAGAATCAATGGTTAGAATACGAAAGCATTTTGAAAACTAATTTTATGGTTGAAAGATAAAAATATGTAAGGTTTATTGATATCGATATCATAGTTAACATTGATATAATATTCATTATTGCGTTTAATTATGAGTTAATTCGTTTGGAATCTATCCAGAATCATATAGACATCTACCGGTCACAAACACATTAAATTGCTGTAGACTTTAAATTGTCATCTTTTGGTATAGTAGAACCAATTATATTTTTAAAGTGAGTTACATTAAATTCTGTCATGCTTGCCTTGGGTGTTTACTATAAGATAATTGAAATTTTGCATCATAATGGACCCTAACATAAATTAAATAAGTATCTAACATAATTCATGACGGTTTACATCAAGTTTCATGCAGACTGTTCACGAATTTTAATAAATTTTCACTGTCCTTCTGTGTAAATGTAATCCCTCTAACAATGACTATTCAGAAATACAATATATTTTTTCTTATCCCCATACAGATTTCGATGGACATTCCTATGACTACAAAAGTGGAATTCACAGGAAATCCTGAAAAATAGTATGTTAAGTAAGTAGTTAATCGTTCATTGACTTTATTATATACTATAGAGGTAAACTTTAAAAATTATTGAAATCCTTCATTCAATAGATTTAATATAAAACTAAAAAATTAACAATACGGATTGTTTTGCTAGTGAGGTATTTTTTATGAATGCATATTCATTTTAAATTTACTATTAGATTCCTATATTAATTTATTTTTACTGCATTGTTTACATTGTTGCTAAATTAAATTTGATGAACTATCTTGTCGAGTTTTGTATCCAGCTTCTATCATCTATCGACTAGCGTCTTGCGTCTCAAAACTACAGTCTAGCATCTAGTGCCCTGCATCATGTGTGATGAATCAACCGTATTGCTACTAGCGTCAAACATCTAACGTTTCCTGTATTTCGCGTTTCGCTTGTAGCATCTAGCGTTTACCATTCGCAGCTAGCGTCTATCGTCTACTGTCAACTAACTTTTTATCTAGCATCTAAGACGTAGCTCATTGGATCTAGCTTGCCGTGTATAGTGTTGTGCATTTTTCTTATACAGTGTAGTCTCATACACTAGGCGCCTCACGTCTGGTGTCTCACGTGTACTGTTCAGCGACTAGCTTCTCGTGCTTAGCGTCTCTCGCGTAGCGTCCCGTGTCTTACATTTACCGTTGCTCCTTGCGCTTATCGCGTCTAGCGTATAGCTTCAACCATCTAGTGAAAAGACTCGCGTCTCTTATCTCAAGTGCAGCATGTACTTCTTCGCGTCTAGGGTCGCATTTACCGTGATGCGTCTACCATGTCGCATTTATTATACCGCGTATATCATCTAGCTTGCTGCGTCTCAAAGCTAGTGTCTCGCGGCTAGCGTCTCTGACATAGCGTATTGATTATGTCATTTATTGTTTGGCATGTAAACTCTTGCATGTAGTGTCTCACATGTAGCGTCTCACCGTAAGCGTATTAAGACAATCACCTACGCGCAACAGTTTCAAAGCGAGGTGCGTCCGGTATACTTTGTGTAACGTAACGCGTCTCGAGTTTAACGTCGAATAACTAATTTCTCACGTGTAACATCTAGCGTTCACGGCGTGCAAACCCGCTGTCTATTTATTTGTCGTTCGGGCCTAGTGAATTGAGTCTAACATCTCGCGTGTAGCGTCCCGTATCCTGCGTCTTCTGCGAAGTGTTCCACGTATAGAGTCTCACGTAAACCGTGTCGCGACAATCGTGTTTTGCCTAGCGTCTCTAGGCTAGCGTCTCGAATCTACCGACTTGCGTCTAACGTTTCGTGTGTAACTTCAACCGTCTAGCGTTTAACATTTCTTGCATCGCGTCTAGCGTATGGCATCAACCATCTAGTGTGTAGAGTCGAGCGTCTTCAATTTCGCGGATATCATGTACTTATTCGCGTCTAGGGTCGCATTTACCGTGATGAGTCTATCCTGTCGCATTTATTATACCGCGTCTATCATCTAGCTTGCTGCGTCTCAAAGCAAGCGTCTCGTGGCTAGCGTATCTGGTAAAGCGTATTGAGAATGTCATTTATTGTTTGGCATTTATAATCTTGCATGTGGTGGCTGACGCCTCAAGCGCCTTGTGGCAAGTATCTAATGCAAAACGTTCAAAGCTAGGCGCGCCCGTTATTCTTTGTGTAACGTAACGCGTCGCGACTTTAACGTCGAATAACTAATGTCTCACGTGTAACTTCTAGCGTTCGTAGCGTGCAACACCAGCTGTCTATTTATCTGGCGTTCGGGCGTAGCGAATTGACTCTAACCTCTCGCGTATAGCCTCCCGTATCGTGCGTCTTCTGCGTAGTGTCCGACGTATACGTCTCACGTAAAATTGTCGCGACTATCGTGTTTTGCATAGCGTCTCGAATCTACCGACTTGCGTCTAATAATTTGCGTCTATCTTAAACCCTTTAGCGTTTAACATTTATTGTATTGCGTCTAGCGTATGGCTTCAACCATCTAGTGTGTAGAGTCGAGCGTCTTTAATCTCGCACACATAATGTACTTATTCGCGTCTAGGGTTGCATTTACCGTGATGTGTCTATCCAGTCGAATTTTGCTTACCGCGTCCATTGCTTACCATACTTAGACTAGCGTCTCGAATCTACCGAATCCCGTCTAATGTTTCGTATATAGTTCGTGTTTCATGAAAGACATTATAGCAATTAGTCAATTATTAGGACTGCCTATTGAGTTGGGAGTTTCCATTAGACATGCATGAAGCTAAATTCCATTCTCTATGTCTGCATGTAGTAGAGGATTCCCTTTTAGACAACATACTCTTCCCTTGCTTTCAATGTAGTCACGAGGTGTAATTGCAAGCCTCAATACTTAAGTGTATTAGAAATACCCTATTCCTTGTGTATGATTCCACCGCGTTCTAATAACTTGGAAGTCTGCATCCAGAAATTGTTGTTTCCCTTTTACTTTTGCATCTCTAAGTCCACAATCACCNGATTGTTTTGTTAGTGAGGTATTTTTCATAAATGCGTTTACATTTTATATTTACTATTAGATTCCTATATTAATTTATTTTTACTGCATCGTTTACCTTGTTGCTAAATTAAATTTGATGAACTATCATGTCGCGTTTTGTATCCAGTTTCTATCATCTAGAGTCCTGCGTCTCGCCACTACAGTCTAGCATGTAGTGCCCTGCATCATGTGCGATGAATCAACCGTATTGCTACTAGCGTCAAACATCTAACGTGTCCTGTATTTTGCGTTTCGCTTGCAGCATCTTGCGTTTACCACTCGCGGCTAGCGTCTATCATGCGTAGTCTCACACACTGGGCGTCTCACGTCTGATGTCTCACGTATACTGTTTGGCAACTAGCTTCTCGTGCTTAGCGTCTCTCGTGTAGCGTATCGTGTCTTACGTTTACCGTTGCTCCTTCCGCTTATCGCGTCTAGCGTCTAGCTTCTACCATCTAGTGTGTAAAGTCTCGCGTCTCTTATTTCGCGTGCAGCATATCGGTATTCGTGTCTAGCGTCGAATACACCGTCATGCATTACCGTGTCGCATTTAGCGTACCGCGTCTATCATCTAGCGTCCTGCGTCTCGCAGCTAGCGCCTCGTGGCTAGCGTATCTCAAATAGCGTATTGTGTATGTAATTTAATGTTTGGCATTTTTACTCCCGCGTATTTACCTCTCGCGTGTAGCATCCCGTATCTTGCGTCTTCATCGTAGTATCCAACGTCTAGCGTATCACGTAAACCGTGTCGCGACCATCGTGTTTTGCCTAGCTTCTCTAGGCTAGCGTATCGAATCTACCGAGTTGCGTCTAACGTATCGTGTCTATTTTTAACCGTCTAGCGTATAGCATTTCTTGTATCGCGTCTAGCCTATGGCTTCAACCATCTAGTGCGTAGAGTCGAGCGTCTTTAATTTCGCGGATGTCATTACTTATTCGCGTCTAGCGTCGCACTCATCGTAATGCGTCTACCGTGTCGCATTTATTATACCGCGACTATCATCTAGCGTGCTGCGTCTCGAAGCTAACGTCTCATGGCTAGCGTGTCAGATATAGTGTATTAAGTATGTCATTTATTGTTTAGCATTTATACTTTTGCATGTAGTGGCTGACGACTAGCGTCTCGCCACAAGCGCCTAAAGGCAAGCACCGAGACGCAACACGTTCAAAGCGAGGCGCGTCCGGTAGCCCTTCGGACCTAACATAATACGTCTATCCCCTCGCGTGTAGAGTTCCGTATCTTGCGTCTTCATCGTAGTATCCCACGTCTAGNTGTCAACCACTCAATGAACGTCACACTGGAGACCTAATCTGTGAAGAAATTAAGGAGAAGCTACATGGGTGAGAAATAGAAGACAACAAAATCACTGCTTTATTCGGGATTGTTTGGTCAAATATGGTGCGAGCAATGCAGCTAGCTGCCATTCTCGATGTGAGTTGCACTGTACAACAAGAACAGCTCTGTGTCCGAACTGCTTTGAGCAGATACGAAGACGCCGCAGCCTTAATAGCTAAATGAAAGAAGATAGCAGCACATTTTAGCCACTCTCTCATCGCCCAATCTGCTTTGCAAAAAATTCAAGAAGATCAACTTAGCCAGCATCCTCTAGGCATAGTACAGGATTGCAGCATCCTATTTTTCCACTAAAAATTATCATCTTCTTTTTCGGTTTTTATATTACTAAATTATTAGCTCTCTATTTTAACCTTCTGTTTTATATATTTTTAGGTGGAACAGCACATTTTATATGACAAAACGTCTGATTATGGTCAAAGAATCCATATGCTTATATGCTAGCAAGCACAATATTCCACAACTTTCACCAGAAGAATGGTTACACCTCGATCAATTGGTGGCAGTGTTGCGACCATTTGAAGAAGTCACAAGTAGTATGAGTGACAGCAAAGCCAGTATTTCCTCTGTAATTCCATTGATTCACGTGCTCAAACAGAACCTCCAGATTCAAATAATGAACCGAATGTTACTGGTTATATGAAAAAGATGATTGCAAAATTAATTGAAGACCTAAATTCAAGATTTGGTGAGCTACACACAAACAATTTATTTGCACTTGCAACATACTTAGACCTGCGTTATAAACTGAAGTTTTTCAACGAAGCTGTGAAGGAGCAGGTGGAATCTCAGTTGATGAAATGGATAGATAAGTTTGAATCAACTGAACTTGATGATTACGATTCTCCATTAAATAAAAGATTTTAAATTGAATCAGATACAAACAAAGATGAGACAACCACTAGTTCTCAGTCTCGGAACCATCAAAATAGGTCGGTCAGCGTCCAATCTTATCTGGCCAATATTCTACTGGACAGTGATGAAGAGGAGGTCATTCATGGAACTGACATTCATGAACTGAGTCTGCTGTAGGCTGCAAATTTAAAATTTGGAGGGCGCTCTTAAATGATTACAATAAAGAGAAACATTTCAAATGGAGAGAAGATCCATTAATGTGGTGGAAGGAAAATGATAAATTCAAGGTATTCAAGCCAATCGTGCGTCAGTTTTTATCGGCTCCATCAGGGATCGTTCCTAGCGAACAGCTGTTCAGTGGAGCTGGTTTGATTTACAACCATTTAAGAAATAGACTGGATGGCGAAAAAGCATCCAAATTAATGTTGATAAAATATAATTTATCAATTATAAATGTTGACTATTAGTTTGTAGATTTGCCCTACATATAGAAACATTCGCTAGTTTTTTTTCAGTTTCATTAACTTTTGTAAAAATTCAAAATTTTCCTTTTCTCATTTTGCAAATGAAGGTTGTTTTAAGCAAATTTTATAGTTTCCTGATGTAATTATGTCACCTCCGTCTCCGACTCCGATATACCTCCGACTCCGACGGAGGTCGGAATGGAACCTCCGAATTCGACTCCGCCTCCGATAAAATCACCTCCGTAACATCCCTAGTGTAGAGTCTCGCGTCATTAATTTCGCGTATAGCAATTAATTATTCGCGTCTAGGGTCGCATTCACCGTCATGCGTCTATCGTGTCGCATTTAGCATCCCGCGTCTATCATCTAGCGTTCTTCACCTCGCAACTAGCGTTTCGATGTTAGCGTATCGGGCATAGCGTATAGTATATGTCATTTAATCTTGGACATGTTACTCTAGCATATAGTATCTCACGTCTCGCCACAAGCGTCTTAGGTCAAGCACCTAGACGCAGCACGTTCAAAGCGAGGTGCGTCTGGTATATTTTGTGCAACGTCCCGCGTCTCGAGTTTAACGTCTAGCAATTAACGTCTCACGTGTAGCATATAGCGTTCACGGCTTGCCACACTCGCTTAGCTTAGCACACTGTCTTTTTACCTGGCGTTCGGGTCTAGCGCATTGGGTCTAACCTTTCGCGTGTAGCGTCCCGTATCTTGCGTCTTCTTCGTAGTTCGCGTCTCGCGGTTTTCACCAAGCGTCCAGCATCTAGTGGCTCGCGTCCAGCGTCCTAGGTTTAACGCCTAGCGTCAAACGGCGTCTAGCATCTAGGGACTAGAATTTCGCGTATGGTATAGTTTTGCAGCTCTGAGCTTTCTAGACAATGGGAAATTAATTATTTTCAGCAAAGTAAATGCATCTATCGATCTGGTTTCACGAAACTCAAATTCCCGTAGATAATCCCTTAGCGTATTACGAATTTTTAGCACCCAGTCAATTATGAGGACTGCCTATGGAGCTGGGAGTTTCCTTTGGACGTGCATTATGCTAAATGCCATTCTCTATGTCTGCATGTAGTACGGGATTCACTTTTAGACAGCACACTCTTCCCTTGCTTTATATATAGTCACGGGGTGTAATTACACGCCTCAAAACTTAAGTGTAGACTGATTACCCTATTTCCTGGGTATGTTACTGCCGCGTTCGAATAACTTAGAAGTCTGCATCCAGAATTCCCTCTGTCCCTTTTACTTTTGCATCTCAAGTCCGTAGTTTCCAATAAACATATAGTTAAAGGACGAAGCTCTAACTTACATTTCTAGTGAGCCTTTGTCTATTTCGAAGATACTGAAAAGAGTAAATAACATTATTGCTGTCAATTCATCAAACTTTGCGACAAAACTAGATTAGCCTTCCTTGCTGAGTCGTAGAAGATGCGTTTAAGTAAATCGTTTTACCTTTTACGTCCAAGTCAGACCAATTTCATAATAGCAGCGTAGTTGCTCAAAGCACGTGAAAATTTAGTGAATTTTTTACAGAAAATGTTTCTGCATTCACACTCATGTTTGCTTTAAAACTTATCGACAAGTTTCATAGCAGCCGCCAGGGAGTCAAGTGATCCATAGGAAAAATGGTAGTAGTAATTACTTGCTTTGAAGTAGGAAGGACTTAATATTCAATTACATTAATTGTTTAGACACCCCATTTTCCATATTATTGCAGATATGGAGTCTAAACGTTAAGAGTATCTAATTTCCCCTTTCTTACATTCATAATTTTAAAAAAAATGATATTACAGTAACGGTTAACATTATACACTGAAGGTACTGGAGGAATTAACTGCAATCCCTATTGCATTACCACTGTGATTAATTCTAACTCGCGATTTTCAAATTAATAGATTTAGTGGGGTATTATAGTTCAGGAAAAATCAGAGATGGAAAACTAAAACGTTTCGGTTTCTGATACTCATTCTTCTTCATGGCAGTAAGACGTACGCATATAAATGTAGGATGCAGATGGATTAATATACTAATGCTGGTTGATCCCCGTTGATGATTTAGTATGGGAAACAGAGGTATTTTAGAGGGTCGGTTTGGATATTGATTGCCCAAAGTAAGAGAATGCAACTCAGATCTCTTCCGTGAGTAATGGCTTAAGTTTGCATCATTATTTGAAAGTATAAAGGGATTCAGATAATAATTTGTGCATTTCAAAATTAGGACGTACAGTCGTATCCTTCATTTTTCATACCTCTCTGAGAAAAGAAAGAGTTGGAGGCATTTCATTTTTGAATGAACGCTAAACAATGTAAGATATGGTTTATGTTAAAGTAGTTATTTTGGGTTTTGGTAGACGTTAACCTAGGATTGCTTTCCATGAACTTAGTTTTTCTCCATTTTAATCGATCCACATCTTATGCAGTGTAATTTATCTGTCCCTCTTTACCAATAACTTCTGTAGAAATCACATTAAATGAGAATAATAGCCTCGGGTTCACATAAAGTTTGAAGGGGATATAGTTTAGTAGTGTCAAGGCTTGTTCGCCAAGTAAATGAAGACGTGTTAAGCTAGCATCTTTCCGTTCCTTTAAATTACATCTGTTCCCATTATGTGATAAGTTATAAATTATCGGTTGCAGTCTTGATTGTTCCCCGGGAAATCACTCAGAATATATTAAATTGTTTCGTAGTTTTACCGCTTTATTGTTTATAGTCGATTCAATTTGCGGTAAGTGCCAGCGTCAGTCTCGCCTGTTTGATTTAGCCATTGATTAATATCGATTTGCAAATAGCCATACAGAGGAATGTATCGTGATACCATAATAAACCCAAATTAAAAGAACGCTAAAAAATTAAAAATTGACCGGTCATTATAATTGCTTCCTTTTGTAGCACCCTTTATGTATTTATCCGTTAACGTAAAATCAGTCGGATTGATGCGATTCCTTCTCTTGTTGAGGTGACAACGTAAGGATTGAATTTCCACCTTTACCTTCAGTATGTCTGTGTGTGTGATAGTGTGTGTGCGGAGTGCACTCCAGAGTGAATGGTGAATGACATTTTGCATGCAATTATTCCTTGCACATATATTTCTTAAACCTTACTAGTACTAACCTACATACTAACCTCTGCATGTGTTGCATTATTATTTGCTTATGTGTAGCTAGTGATCATTAAGTGTTCTGAATGATTATAATGTGGAAGGTTGTGGTGGAAATTCAGTCCAATTCCCTTAATTATTCAATTCCGTTAAAATTATTTTCATAGTTTTCCCTCGGTTGTAAGTTATAACCAAAATTCATGCGAGTTAGAAATAACGAATCCTTGCTGATAATGACCAGTTGTCATTTCTCTTGAGAAATCGAATGCCAACATGTCGGAGGTAAAGTAGAAAGCGAGATCAAACTGGCACTTGTAGAGATTGTAGTAGGATGCACTAAAAGCTGAGGAATGGGCCATTCCGTCTTAGCCCTCGCAAAATAATTTTGAATTACAATGAGCTTTTCATTTCCAAGCTCGGTGTCATCATTTTGCATGAGTAATTGATTGAGAAAATTGAATACTTATTTTACCCCCTTCCCTCTGATAGACTTCTTTCCTTGTGTCTAGATAGCCTTTAAAATTGATTATCTCAAGGCGTCTACCGAATTGACCTTTTTAATCATCTAAGGTATCAATGCTGGCTTTTCACTGTCTTAGTTAGCATCTTAGTGGATGTTCTGTGCAAGTTTATGAAAGCTTATGACGTATAGAATAGTGAAGTAAAAATACGCGCGGAACCTGATAAACGTTTATAGTTAATAATAAAATATAACCTGATTAGTCTGATTTTTAACTGTGGAAGGTTGTTAATTTACAAATATTTTATAATTGCCAAACATGAAGTTTCCCTGATTAAATGCAAGCATCTCAGTTAAGTAGAGAGATACAATCCTCGGGCATAAACCTTTAGAGTTCTCGAAACACATTAAAGTTCACTCTTACCATGCCACTGTATCGTAAATATATCGTCGGACCGATTGAGTTGCATTCTTGTTTCCTTAGGTATAAATCTTACGTTAATCATCTAGAGACATTGTAATGGCAGATGAAATAATTATTTTTGGGAATCAAATGTTTGGTGTCCTGGCTTTCAGTAACATCTTGTGTAGCCATAGTACAAGTTGTGCATAAGGGTGGGGGATTTTATTTAACGAGAGATCCAGCTGCAGGATGATGTTATATTTTAGTTATGATTGTCTGCATTGCGTGAGAGTAAGATTAAGAAAACATTTCAATGGGTAAATACGTCCTCTGAAGATCATGGGATGTAGTCTTTGAAAAAGATGGGGTTGATAAATAAAGTTCGTGATAGTAGAATAATTTTTAAAGGTGCATAGGAGCCTGATTTCATTTCATACATGCGGGCTGAAGCCTTGGAGCGTTATCACCGAAGGCTTACATCTGCTTCTTGGTTCGTGAGATCAATATTCAAATTTCCAGTTGGAATTATTTACAGTGGTCATGCAAAAGTTTTTTTTTCCCTAGATCATGGCTTATGTAGCTTTTTGAGTTTTTCGTGCATCCCTATTTTAATGAATTTTATTATCTTTTGAAATTTGTCTGACTCAGGAATTGACTTCTTATAATAAATCTTTCATTCAAAGATAATTCTGATGATATAGTAAAAGGGTATCATGCAGAGATTTTCCTATGTATGAGAATCATTTCACAGGCCTGACCCCTTTTGAATTTTTTTTGAAGGAGAAACTCGTTTTAATTGCCTGTTGTAAAGAATCGTAACTTACTTGTTGCATCAGAGATAAACTCATAAAGGCTACGATAGAATCAGATTTGAAGTTTAGATGATGATTGACCATGAGTCACGCTTATAAAATGATTCTGTAACTTCTTAATTTATTATAGAGGTTAAATATAACTTCACAGGTAGGTCGTATAAGATCCGAATCTCCACATAATTTGTTTTTGATGTAATGTCGCAAGCGTAGCTAAACTTACCCTTTGACGTTGCTTCGAAACCCTGTACTTCTTTAAATTATATATGCTTTCTTTTATCAGCCTCTGGTAATTAAGCGGCAAAAACAATCTGGATGCAGACTAACAGGTCGAGTTCAATAAATGAATCCAAAGCTATCCTTTTTAGAAATTGGAATCGTTTAAATTGATTTTTCAGTGGGAGTTCTCCTAACAAAATGTTTTCAAAAGATTATAAATTCTTTAAAGGATTATTTTTTAAATGTTCTGAAATTTAGCGATAAGACTTTCGCGAGATATGTTGACAATAGAGGAAAAAAATGTATTTCAGTGCTCTTTATTAATCAAGAAACCAGAAAAATAGGAACCAGATGCCAGCCTCCTTTTATAGATATATTTTTACGTAGTTATTATCTCCGTTATCTATCATCACTGTCATTTCTCATATTCCTTGTTCTAAGGCGGTTCCTATTACCCAGATGTATACGATTAACTTATTTACGGAGATGTAAATAACCTATGACCAAAATAAACAATCCATCTATGGATTCAATCAACAACAGCGCGTTGTTTTTACTCATTTGTTGCATCATGTACGGACATTTTGTTCGCATGTAAACCGATAAAACAGTTTAAGTCACAGTATTCGGCGAGGCGTTGCGGAATTCCATCGGGGAAGATATTAACGAACTGTAAGAATAATTAAAAAGTACTATGCTTTTCCTTTTTTCCGTGATGAAGCTTCCCGTGCTCTGTTTTCTATCTCCGCTGTTTAGTCAAGTGGCTCGGGTCTTGTGTCTTTGGTCTAGCGTTTGGCATCTTGCGTTTTTGCGTCTGTCGCTTCGTGCGAAGCGTCTAGCATCTAGCGTTATGTCTACTATCTTTTTAACTATCGTCTATGTCGTAGCTCATTGCGGCTAGTGTCTCGAAATTCGTAATGAGATGATGTAGAGATTTTTAATTAGATGCCGATCTATGTTCGATTATCGGTAATTGTAGGTTCAATTATAGGCTTTCAGGGTCCGATATGCAGAGTACACCGCACACTCCAGAGCCCTGCTAAACCTGAGGAGGACCAGAATGCCTTTGGATGGGGAGGTGGAGAGACAGTTATCATTCTGCTGGGAATCACCTGGAACCGCCAACGACCGCTGTTCGGATAGGGCAGTCCTGGAGGAGGAACTTGTAGAGAGCCATCTGCTGTTGGGAACCCAGGCTGTCCTCGATGACGCTGAGAGGATGAGTTTGTGCCATGAACCAATCCGTGGCACCCAGACTGTGGTATGTATGATGCGCTAGACCTACGATCCGTCTTCAGGGCGTTTGGACGAGGCACAGAGGATGATCGTGGATTCCAAGTGGGTGGGGAGGACACACACAGTGTGTCCTCCCCACACCCTTTGCGACTCACAACCCACAACCTTTGTGGCCCCGTTTTGAAAAGGGGGACTGTTGCTTGTGGATCTGAGAAATGAGATCTAGGCCATCTGATTTAATTTGTCGCAGAGTTTACTGGCGCTGGACAAAGGACGTTTATTGTCTTGGAGGTTGTTGGCCGCCTCCCTTCTTGGAGGGGAAGGATGACGGCATCCTGGACCGAGGTCTTCACCAGAATTAGCTTGCCGCCCCGGGTTTATACGCGTCGGTAGCCAGGGCCTGGAGTATTATGGGACCTGACTATGCCGCCGGAAAAGATGGCTGACACATGAGGGATAGCAAAGCCTGAATCGTAAGATTGGGGTGATAGGATGTGCTTGCAAATGACCTGCTAGCTATGGGCAAGCTTGCACAGTGGGCGCCTAGGACTACTCCAGAACCTCTCCTGGGGTTGGAAGTAAACGGGGAATGGATCGAAGACCCTGCGTTTCTCAAAACGTATGTGAGATTCCTTTACCGAGTATATATGCCCCACCGACTTTGCCCCATCGCCCTGATTAAGCGCCGCCGACATCCTGTCTAACCTCGACAAGCTTTGCGATAAGAGGACCCTGGTGGGACCTATCGTCGGGGAGGAACTCATGGAAGCTATTCGATCCCTGCATAAATATTAATCCCCCGGGCTGGACGTCCTAACAATTGATTTTCTCTTACTTTCTGGGACGTGCTCCGGTCCCCATTTCACAAAATGGTCCAAAAGAGATTTGAGGAAGGTAAACTCCCCAGGACGAACAGTAACGGCAGTTCTCTCCCTTATGTCTAAGGAGGAAGATAGAAAACCGGAGACTGCCTATAACGTCATCGCAAAAGCTCTCTCAAACGTACTGCGTAGAGTTATTTCCGCGCTAGTCTCAAAAGACCAAAGCTACTGCGTGCCAGGTTGGACCATTTTCGATCCGATAGCCACCACCTCGTTCCTCGTTTACCTGGCCAACGAGAATTACAAACCCCTCGCAATTGTGACTCTTGATCAGTCGAAGGCATTCGACAGGATTCTGCATAACTATCTATTTGAAGCAATGTCAGCCGTGGGTTATGGGGAGACCTTCCTGAAAATGATCAGCTCATTGTATAGAGGGGCGTTGAGCATAGTGAGGGTGGCTAATTCGCTCATGGCCCCCATAAAATTCAAGCTAACTGTATGCGCTAGCTTTCGAGCCCCTCATTAGACTCCTCAAGAGAACTCTCAGAGGGATCTGTCTGCGAGGCAGTCAAACACGTTTAACCAGCACCGCTTACGCGGACAACGTCAGAGTTTTCCTGGAGGACGAGGCAGATTTCGAGAGAATCCTTTCAGCCTTCCAGGCCTACCCTAGGAGCGGGGCCTTACTGAACACCCGCAAATGTCGCAGTCTCTTGGTCGGTTAGTTGATTTCAAGAAAGGATACCCCCCTAAATTTCCAATGATCATCGGAAGGGGGCCGATACATTGGAAGATTTATTTCTAATGATAAAGAGAGAGAGAGAGAACCATCGTCGAATCCGAACTCTTGTCAAAAACACACAATGCAGACAGTAGATTGGGAAAGAGATGTGGCTCCATGTCACCCAGGGGAAGGGTTTTCACTATTAATACTTTTATCGCCCCAAAACTGTGGTACATTTTACGCCAAGCCCAACCACAATACACACCATCCAAAGGCTGTTCGTTGATTTTATCTGAAGAGAAGGCAAACATTGTGTTAAAGTAAGTACATTGACAGGGCCAGTGAGAGGGAGAGGTATTGGCCTGATGGACATCAAAGCCAAAGTTGCGGCCTTCAGAATTTTAACCATTCAATGATCTTTATTGGGACCTTTTAATGAGCCATGGAAGATTTTAACGCGTGCCATTTTGGCAAAACTGTTTTTAATCCTGGATGTTTTTAAACTTTTATTTGCCCATAGATTACCTCGGAACAGAGGTAACCAAAACCCCTTCTTCTATTCTCTCATAAATTTGTGGCATTACTTCGTCCCACGGCTGAACACACCGGGCCTGGAGACATGCTCCTCCGCCCCCACTGATGAGTCTCTTTTAGAAATACTTTCAGTGCAGTTTTATAGTGCAAGAAGTAGGAGACTGTTGAGATATGTCTCTAAAGAAGGGAGACGTGTACAAGGAGGTTTTGTACAGTAGAAACAAGAATCTATGGCCCCTTATGCGTAAATCGTCCGACGATCCCGTCTGCTGGACAAGTTATGGTGGCTGGCCCATTATCGGACAGCAAGCAGATGTGGCCTGGCGTCTCGCGCACGGGGCATGGGCAGACACAATTTTCTTCAAAAACACGGGCATCCTCTTGACGGATGAGTCTCCGTGGTGCACGAGGGTCACCGAAACCGCTTGGCATTTGGCCTTTGAATGCCGGAAAGCTAAGCCCTCCTGGGGGATCACAGTGACCCTGCTTAAAAAAGTATTAAGAACGGACAGAATACCCTTCGTGTAGACGTATACTGGCTTTGATAGGACTCACTCCTTAAGAAAAGGTAATCTAAATTTAGCAAACTACATCATTATATCATTAAAAGCGAACATATACTGGGAGGTCACATCCTTATTCAGAAAGGGAAAGGTAAGCGTTGATTACACCCAAGCATGGAGTTCGTCCCTGAGGAAGAGAATCACCCTTGAGAGGCAATTTGCCAAAGCAACAGGTTCCTAAGATTCTGGGAAGTGGAGTGTTTGTCGACGCTAGCACAAGGGCATTCAATGTCAGGTGTCCGGTTTTTCAGAGTCGCCCAGAGATATCACCAAGTTTCTCATGATGATGACATGCTCATTACTCGTTATTTCGCTTATTGTTATTGTCTATTTATTTAATTTACTTGTTAATTTATTTATTGTTTTAGCTAATTATTTGCATTCATGACCGACCACTCATGCGCATGCATGCTATGTCATTTGGTTGTCGAACGTGTGTAGACTGGGTCAATCCGGATTTTGTAAGGCATGGAACAGTCGTCCGCGTACAGAAGAATATGCAGGGTAGTGTTCTTGGCTGGCTTCACTTGGATTTGTTTCCAGATTGGAGGATGACAGTGAGGATGGTATGGAAGGTGACCTTGGACGGGTCTAGGGAGTGCTTATAGGGGTGTTTCGGAGGTGGCTTCGAACTGCTCTGGAAAGTGTTTCTGAGGATGTCGGGACAGGGGTCTCGGCCTGGTCAGGATGGCTATGGTGCGGTTGTCAAGATTTGATCTGGAAGTTTCATGGAAAAGCAATACACTATGAACGACCTATGATAGCCGTAATAAAATGAAGGTAATTGAATACCCCTTACGCATGCGCGGATATGCGCAGCCATTCGCGCAGTCACTCGCGTAACCACACGCAGACACGAGCACCAACACGCGTACACACACACACACAGACACGAGAGCCAACACTGGCGCCATAACGAGCACCAACACCCGGAACCATACGCGCAGCCACTCGGGGAGACTCACAAACAATCGGAAACGAGCACCAAAAAGCGCACCCACATTCGCACCCCCTCACCTGCGGACATGCGCAGCAAAACGCGCAGCCATTCATACACACGGGCTGCCACTCGCGCACCCACACGCGGACAGGAGCACCAACACCCGCACACCAAAGGGCGCACCCGCATCCGCACCAAATCGAGCACACACGCACTCGCATGCGGACACGAGCACCAACCTGCGCACTCACTCGCGCACACACACTGCAACCAGCACCATAACTTGCTCCCAAACATGCACCTACACACAACCACACCAGCACCCAACCGCCCATAGAAGCACCAACAGGCTCACCAACAGGCGCACCCACACCCGAACCAATACACGCAGCCACTCGAGCAACCACATGAGGACATGCGCACCCACTTTCTGACGCACGAACCCAACATGTTACGAGTTACAAGTGCCAACATGCATACCAAAACGAGTAGCATCATCTGCACCCATTTTGTGTCCTCATTTGAGTGCACACTCAAATGAGGACATGAACACCAACACGTGCACAAACAACTGATCTTAATCAATATATTTAAACAGTCTTTCCATTGGTAGTACATTTAAATCTTTGGAAACTGCTTTAATATTTGGAGTGTCAATGCAATATTCAAAGTTATTTTTATTTCTATATATCAATTTTACAATATAATTTTGTTTCCTTTCAATTATTTTCTTATATCTATTAGAGGTGTTACCCCATATTGTCAAACCATACCTATTCAGTGATTATACCAATGCAAAGTACACAAAATAACAGTATTATTAAAATTTTTAATGTGGAATATTTGCCAAGCCACTTTTCTGATTTTGTTGTTCAGTTTGTATGAGTGTTCACAAAATTTAAAATTACAATCGATAAATATACCTAAATATCTAAGCTAAAAACTTGAAGTAATATATTACAGTCACAGGTTAGTGTATTACGGTTGTGATGCATACATCGTGATCATGTGATATTAACTCCATGCCCTTATGTCTATCCATTTTACTTAGTATATGCATTACTTTCAATTTATTATTATTGATTATTAAATCTTGATCATGAGACCATTGGATAATTGAATTAAAATCCTCCTGCATATTACTTTTTGCAGCATCAAGTTCTCTATGAGTGGAAATTAGCACCACATCATCTGCATATAAAGCTATTTTACAATATTTAACACAAGTAAAGATGCTATTAATATAGATGGAAAAAAGAAAGTGTCCTAGTAATGAACCCTGTGGGACACAATAAAATACCTTCTTTCCTATACTCATCTCATTACCTAACTTAATTAGAATTTGTTGATATGTAAGGTAGCTTACAAAGTTATGAATGTGACCTCTTATACCAATATCATTTAAATTTTGTAATAGGGTATTTATATTAACTGAATCAAAGGCTTTTGTATAATCAACGAATGTAAATATGACCTCATTTCCTTTGTCTAAATTTAGTTTTATAATATCAGCAAAGTATTCTAGCGCATCCTTAGTCCCTTTCTTTTCCTGAAAACCATACTGATGTACATGGATAGTTTTATATTTATTTATAAAAGATACTTAATAATCTGCTATAAATCTTTCAATAATTTTACTTATGGATGGAAGTATTGATATTGGCCTATAATTATTGACATCTTTATAACTGCCATCCTTGTAGATTAGCTTGTTAATAGCAGTTTTTAGACCTAAAGGTAAGCATCCTTCCTTGATACTCAAATTAATTAGCTTTCTTATTATAGGGTACAACACTTCATTTTTTATAATATCAGACATTCTAATTTCATCTATACCAGGGGATTTTACCTTCATTCTTTTCAAAATATTTTTGACTTGTTCATCAGTACAGTCTGGTATCATAATAGAGGAAGGATTACAAGTCCTGTTAACTATTTTAAATGCTTTTTTGCACATTGTTTTAGAGCTATAAATACCCTCAGTGAAATGATTAACTAACTTATTAGATATATCATTGACAGTTCCTCCTTCTTCTAAATGTGATATTATAAAGTCATCATTGTTCCTTGTTTTAGTTCTACCAGTTAAATTGTTGATAAGAACCCACATTTTTTCAGTCTTTAGCATTTATGCTTTGGTCACTAATAAATTTCCTTTTGTTCTCTCTTATTGATTACAGAGCTTTATTTCTTAAATTTTTATAGACCTATCTATACTGAGAATTACTTGGGTTGTTCTTCCATTTCTTAAAAGCTATATCCCTATTCTTAAGCATTTTTAGTGTACAACTTTCCATCCATTGCTTTTTTGGAAGTTTACAATTTACATTATGTCCCTTTAATGAGTTGGATTAAATATCTTGCAATGTTTTTACTAAAGCATTGTACGTTAGTTCCACATGGTCTATTCTGTATATATTATTCCAGTTAAACTTATTTATGAAGTTATGATTGGTATAGTCTGATTTTAAAAATCATCATGTGTAGGAACACAAGCCTACCTGTACGACAATTAAAAAAATGGGATAAAAATATAATAGAGAATTGAAGAAATAGTTGTTTAAAAAACCAAAGGAAGCCACAAAACCCAACCCAACACAACCCTACCCAGTCAAAGCCAACCCAAACCCCAGATTAAAAAGAAAGGCAATAGAGACCAAAAATAACATGTACACGCCAAAATATAATAGAGAATTGAAGAGATAGTAGTTTAAAAAACCAAAGGAATTCTCAAGATATCTTCTTGGGTTGTCAACTGGGTAAGTTTGTTGCCTAATTCTGACATTTTTGTAACAGTCTTTGTTACCAGTCCTTGAAAATGGAAACAGAGGTGGTTGCCAAAATGTTAGAATTAGCCAACAAACTTACCTGGTTGACAACCCAAGAAGATTTCTTGAGAAACATTCACCAGGAAAACATCAAATTGTTAAATTTATGGCAACCTGATTAAATTATAACTTGCATATATCACATGGCTCTCTTTTTTCTGTAATCTATGTGAGAAAATAAAGCAGGAAATACTCTAGCTATTTAAATGGAAGGTAGGAAAAGTATGTATTTTTATCTGTGGATCCACATGATTTGAGGTACAAAGTGTAATGATTAAACTTCTGATAGTTAAAAATTACTCAGTTTCATCCCACTGTTTTAAAAAGAGTGCAGCATCTGAATTGGTTTATCTTGGTCACTTAATGTATTTTCCTTAATATTCCTAAACTGCCCCTTTACTATAAGAGTGGTTAAAGAATAGATTCCTCAGATTTCTTTCCAAATAAAAGATATTATTATTTATTGACTTATTATTTTACAAAATGATTACTTCTAATCATTATTTTCTTTTTTATCTAATTTTCAAGTAAATGGGGTTTATTATTGTATTTTTTACTTACTATTCATGAATTGAAAATGCATGCCATTGTAAATTAACTACTTTTCCTTTACTAAGATAATCACACTTTGAATGTAGGAACAGAATAGTTCAAGATCAAGATATTGAAATTGCTTTGATAGTAATATTTGGCAAGGACTGTCATAAAATTTAAGACAATTCCAAAACATTTGCTAGAAAGTTAAAAGAGAACAGGTACCGGAAAACTTTCTAATTATCGTTGTGATGTTAGCAGGACTTGCTAACAGGAGTTTCTGTGATTTCCTAGCATAAATTATTGGGGCCCATTTGAAAATTCATATATTTTTATAGTAAATTATATGTCTGTAAAAAGAGGTCCAGGTGGGCATTTGCTAGTATAGTAAATAGTTAGTCCTTTAGTAGATGGTTAGCTCTGGTTGTAGGTGGAAAAGTCTACCAGATGATATTGAATGCATCTAGAAATGAGACAATAAGTCACTTGTTGTGTCTGCAGTAGATAATGTTTTCCTATGATTCTCTGAGGTTTTTATGTTCATATTTTCATTCTTATTTTTCTATTTACTTTCTTTTTAAATTAATCTATTTATGGAATCTGATAATGGATAATGAGGATGGAAGGAATCGAAATTGAGGCCGTTCCTTCTCCGTGAAGGAATGGCCCCAATTTCTTCTTCTTGAATTTCTTGATCAAATAAAGACTATTTTATGATTATTATTGCAAGTTTCTGCATAAAAAACCATTTTTGCATTTTTTCAGCAGATTTGTTAGCCTTGTTTGATAGCCTAACGAGTGCATCCAGACAGTTGATAGGGGTGCAAAGGCAGATCCAGACATTCATTTAGAGATTTAGATTCATTTCCTGTGTGGAATGTATCACACTAGTGGAACAAGCCTATAAGGAAATACTCAAAAGATTGTTAATGTTTTATCTAATTTGTTTCACTTTTTATTTATGTACTATTTTGTAATTAATATTTTGTAAATTAATCTTTCAATATTTTCCCTGCTTTTTATCAACAAATTATGTATTCATAATGTATTAAATGACATCAATCAGTAAAACAAACTTGCAGTTTGGTGGAGCTTGGTTGTTTTGAGGACATGAAAAGTGGGACTCCCAACAATGAGCAATGAGTTTGTTCAACTGATTGCTGTAAGAAAATATTGTAGAAATACTTAGTTTGTTCATGAATAATAGAGAAAACACCGGAAGATTTATTTATAACTAAGCAAAATAATAAATGATTAATATTGAATTAAACAACATAAACCAGCTTGAGTTCCACCACACTGGATTGTAATTATTACTAGCGGGATGTGTCTCATTAGTTGGAAATGAAATTGGATCAAAGGAGGATTGACCCTTTAAATCTGTCCACAATATGGTGACTAGATTACTGGGAATCTTTTCTTTGATAATTGGCATAATAAGTTTCATTGGGGAATTCTCACTTCTTGGCTGATTTGTCATGCATTAGTCATTGCTCATTGTCCTGAACTTGGGTGGAAATTTTTATTATGGCTCAGAAAGTAAAGCAGGGGATAAACTAGCTCATTCCTCATCATACTTCATTCCCTCTTGAGAGCTTTTTTTAGAAAATGTAGGAATGCTTGAGGTTCAAATTGGCTTCTGTAGATGTTTTCTAAATATTGTATAGATTCAAGCAAATTATCTGGAATCTTGAGCACTCAAAAATACCTTGGAAACCTAGGAAGCCGACAGTTGACATGAAAACAAAAGAACACCGTCACAGAAAAAGAAATTTAAAATGCATATAATAGGCCTCAGATACACCATCAAACTAGAGAACAGATTGAAGATATTGATGAAACAATGTTGTTGGCAGCGAAACCAGATGCCTAAGAGTTTTTATGACTCTCTAGAATAGTGCATATAAAATAAATTTTATTATATTAAAATGCGGTTGTAAAGAAACTATATTTGATATCCGGAAATATCGCGTTCAAAGTCTTGGATGAGTAACTTCTGGACTCTTTTTAAGTTGGTAGCTCTTGTCGAGAACCAGCGAAACAAGCAATTCGCGGACCTGTCTTAAAACGCTATGGAAAAAGTGGTTGTCAAAGGCGAGATGGCGATTTACGCAACGCATACCCGCGAATTCACATTCCGCACCCGCAGCCGCGCTGTTGTCACGGTCCAGTACTTTTACAATCTCCCTTGTCAGGCTTTACGAGTGGCCGCCGGAAGATGCGTCGGTCGAATGGAGCGAAAGCTCTCTCTCCAGGTGCTTCGCTCGCGGATGGCGTGGGCGGAAAAAAGGCACGTTTATCGTAGGAGTGAAAATACCTCTCTCTTAACACTATCGCAAGGACTCTGCTAAAGAGGCCATGGATGGATCGGTGGGATTTACTTATGCCGGAGGTCTTCCAACTGCGGCCCTTTCATGAGTTCTATCCTTCGAGGTGTCCTTTCATATGCGTCTTTACGCGATCGTTTACTGGGATTCGAACAAATCATATGTTATCTAAATATAGCAGAAAATGAAGGAGTTTATATTTCTAGAAAATACATTTTTTAAGAACTCGGCAACGAAACACTATAAAATTCCAGTTTGTAACATAGAAATTGGTTGTTTAGTTAGTGCGCCTGAAATCTTTTAAACAGCAAATGCAGACCGGTTAGAGCAAAGCGGTTGAGAATACTTGCAACTGGCAATGGTGGAAGACGTGAAATATTAATTTACGTACTGGCTATAATGGGGTATATAATTAAATAAATATAATAATATAAATGGGGTATATAATTAGACACGAAAAAGGGTTAGTCTTTATAGGAAACAAATTTATAAACCTAATTGCCATGATTAATTTCCTTGCGACTTCCTTGCTAAATGTTTGATTGGATGTATATACAGATTACATATTAAGCAATTTAAAGTGAAACTCGGCATTTTAAACTCTACAATATTTGAAATATTTCCATAAAATCAATCAAACTTAACTTTTTATCTACAGGAACGACAGGTTGCTTCTATTGGTATTGTATAACTAGATTGAATATTGATAAACTCACTGCGATAGAGACCCCCAACTATATGACAAAAAAAGTTACCGAGCTGGTAAAATTTGGAGATGCCGGGGATCGAACCCGGGACCTTTCACATGCAAAGCGAACGCTCTACCACTGAGCTACATCCCCACATAATGAACAATAAGAGCATTATCCATTTTATAGTTGAACACAAACTCCACACTTAAGATACATCTTTTCTATTACCTTTATACAATATGTAATTGATAATTAATTTGTGAGTTTTTAATATATTTCGATCGGAAACGATGGTCCACGTTAACTTTTGGGATGACCTGTATTTGGGGCATTCCATGCCAAGTGAACCAATTTTAGAGAAGTTCCCCGCTCGAACGTCACAAATCACCGTTGCTCCATGTTAACCGTTACGCGTCAAACGAGTTATTGTGGATTAAAAGTTATAGGAGACGAAACAGATTAATGATGCACTACAATTAATCCGATACATCTTTTTATCAGTATTCGTCTTAAGCGGCTTACACTGTAGTTCTGAGCGAACTATCTGAAGAGGCATTAAAAAAAGTCCTTCAAAGATAGAATGCTTGGAGGGATTCGATTTGCTAGGTTAGTGTAGTTTATGTTAAATCATCAAGTTATTCTGTTGAGAATCGATGGCAGATGTTTCAGTTGACAAGATCTTACTTTTTTGATAAGATATGGAGCAAAAGTAGGCGAATATTTAACTCAGAAACTCGTCACTGTCGTTGATGATAATATGTTTGTGCAGAGAATTCAAATAATAATGTAATCAATGAGTAATGTAATGCTATGAAAGTTTGTTTTACTTTACTTTAATGGATACCCCGATTGTAATCGTGGTACTTATTAGATTTCAGTCCGTCATTGTCTTATTTATTTTGGAAATCGCCAATCGGAGACAGGTAGAGACATATCAACTTCTAATCAATCCCATATAATTGTAGAGTGTTAAATTTTGAAGCATTTTAATGGCTCTGAATTGCATGAGGTGAAGCGCTATCGACCATAGATTTGCCATGCGAAATGTCCGTATATTAATCCGTGGCCGGACAGTTGAGCGCGCGGCAATATCTAACTATAACAGTATTCTACAAATTAAGCTATCTGTCAGGTTATCAAAAATTAATATTTGATAGTTTTTACCCTAGCTTGAGTTGTGAGACGCGCTCAATTGTCGCGTGCTCAATTGTCGCGGAACCATATTAATCACAATGCCTTGTGTATTACAAAGATATTTCTTGGATAGACTAATGAAATGAATTGAAGGTGAGAATTATTCTTCAAAATTTCAACATTTCTGTTGTCCTAGCTAAGTAATGATTAGTATCTTCAGTAATTCAATTTTGTATTCAGAATAATTTAATTGTGCCCAAGTACGCTTTGGAGATGTGTTTTCAGGGCTGAAGGAATAGACTGCACTGAAATCCATGACTTCATACCCATTAAGAAATGGACGATCTCTAAAGAGATCTCTTTTTGTGAACTAAACAAAAAAAGTGGAGTTTGCGGTACTGATTGCGTAAACTATTACTTTGTATGTCTCCTATGTACGTAATGCAATCCTAAAAATTAGGAAATTTTTACTGACGTAATACTTCACTAAACATGAAATTGATTTCTTCGAGGAAAAAAGGTAAGATCCGGTCTTTCAATTATGAAGAATATAGAGCTTTTGAACGCACTAGGGGACTTTTGCTTGCTTTCCGTGTAATGCTCGTATTTTACTCGTATTTACTTTTCAGAAATAAAATAGGCACCGGGGAGATTCGAACTCCCGATCTCCTGTTTACTAGACAGGCGCTTTAACCAACTAAGCCACGGCGCCGTGCAGAAGTCGTATCTATATTGATATTCTTGTCCATATTGAGCCTAATCTTCCTTTATTATTCAGAATTTAATGTAAAAAGTAAGAACTTGAACTTCAAGTATGTGTAACACTAGTATTTTTTTCATAATTATTTTTAACTCTCTTTTAATCTGAAACTTAATCATAACGTAATTATTGTTAAGTATCTACGTATCAGTAGCACTCCTTACTTCAACAAATTTTTATAGCTTCTTTCAATGAGTGTATGCTCCATAGCAGACAGGCAGCCTTATTGCCAATTCAATTCTATTTTACACAATATGTTTTCTTTAAAATTAATTCAATAACAATTTCGCGAAAAATAATGGTTTTCTAAAGCATAATTTTGAATAATTCATAATTAGATTCTAGTTTACAGTAAATGAACAGGAAGCTTCTAAAAAAAAAGGAATATACGAGAAAGCAAAACTAAGATAAAAATAGGCTTAATTTCAGTTTTTCCTAGATAAAAGATATTATCGATTCCAAATTTTTTTCCCCTATTGTTTATTTCGCCAAATATTTCAAGCATTTCTCCTGTCCGTTTCGTATCGGCTGGGAATGAATCTTCAACTGTTAAGAGGCTCCCTTTTCATCTGGTAATGGAAGGATTGCAACATTTTTATCAATCAACGGGATTAAGTTCATATTGAATTTTTGTTCTAGGTTATTTAATTTCTCATTTCATTATGTCGACTGTGCTTTGGTGGATGTTTATACTTAACGGAATAAATTATGTTAAGGTATACATAATTATGTTATAATTTTGGAAGGATACACTTCAGGCTGAAGATGTAAGTTAACTTACGAAACCGGTCGCCAATAAAAACAGTGTGGAAAATTTACCAAGTGTATCCTTCTGAAATGGCTTTCCACGAAGTCACGCCTGCTAATGTCGATTTTATGTTATAATTTTGTTATCAGTAGGTTATTTATTTTACGACCACTGTTTCGATGCTGACGATGGAGTGACTCAACACGGACACTATGGTTGTTTAAATAAATAACATATGGACGATATATCTTACTATATCTATATCTTACAAGAGGATTACCACCTCTGTGGGAAACGGATTCGTGCGAGACTTTCAGGGTTTGTTCCTTGCCCAAAAATAACAAACAAGTGTACGACCGTTGGCACAACTAGGCATTTTTAACGCAAAATTAGCAACTGAAAATTGTAGCTAGGCAACCATACACACGCATCATCATGAAGATCGCGAAACTTTCCAGGCTGGGAAAGGTTTTCTCCCATTTTTTCAATAAATTATTTCTTTGCCATTTAGTACATACTATCTCCCTACCCTCTTAACATTCTTCACCATTTTCCTCAACATTTATTCAATAATATGTTAGGTCGGAACTCCAGCATGTATTACATTGCTACGCATAGGATACAAATTATCTGCCACAAATGTCACTGACTTGGCCCGTGTATGCCGTACGACTCCAAACGAGAAATCCCCAGGAATAATGAGGTATCCAATCACAGTGCTTTTTATTATTTCAATGAGATATCCATCCTATCTATCATTAGTTCGATCCCAAAGGGTCCCAAATTCGCGGTTTTTCCCGTAAAATGCATTGTGCAGATATTTGGTAATTTATTTTGGGCACATTTCGGGATGGTAGAGGATTGAAATCGAGTTGATATTGGAAGACGTACTTCTATAATGTAAACAGAGAAGATATTACCCAAAATGGTCTTGAGTTCGTTGCCAGGTCAATATAAAATTTTCCTGAGATAAATGCGTGGTATATGAGCTGATTTCGAATTGCGATGCAAATTTCGGTTTTCCTGAAAAACACTCCTCAGTTTATTTAAAATGTATCGAAAATATATCCGGAAATTATGGAGGTACTACTGTTAAAATTAAGGTAACGGGTTTAGTTTATTCAAAAATTGAAGGTATTATAAAAAGTTAATTTAAGTCGATGTGAAATTTAATGAGAAAGTTCCATATGCAAAACTCCTGCTGTTCCATTAAAATATTCTGTTTTCTCTGATTAATTTCCATTTAATTCCCGTTAAGGATTAACGATGATGAGAGATATTTATATATTATAAGTTGAGTTAACCAGTTCCTCATATTGGTAACCTTCCAAGTTACATTTCAACGGTCTTAATCTTTTATATTAGTTAGAAAGGAAATTTCAATTTCTCTCAATTTTATATTGAATACTTAATTAATTCAAAGATGGGGATTTTACTTAAAAACAATGAAATTATGATTATATTCTGCACCAAGAATAGCATTTGCTTTGCGATTTGCATGTGCATTTTGATTCAACTAATGACTCTTTGGGGATGGTCTTAAGTAGTTAGCTGGTAGAGTTTTTGTTTCTCCGTAAGAGAATTTTAATAAGCAGTGAAACCTTTTCTTTCAAAGGTTGTCTTCTTTCATGGGATTAACATTTAGTAGTAAACGATTCAAAATTTAAACAGTCGCTTGTATGGAAGTTACTTCTAGGTCACTTGCTAGCATTCTTACCAATAAAATATCATTTCCAGGGAAAAATTTAATCGTAATCGATAACGAATCAGAAATAATAATAAAAGGAAATGGTACAGTTGTTATTCCTTTAATTTTACTATGATTTCCACTGGATTAAGTTCACGCACTAGTAATAAAATTAATTGGGACTATCATATACGATCGAAATATAGTAAAAACCCACAATTTAATTAATAATTACGTCATGTATAAAGATGTAATTGAAACGTATTGTTTTGAAAGCGAAGTTTCTAGTCATAACTGCGCTATGTGGGGATGTAGCTCAGTGGTAGAGCGTTCGCTTTGCATGTGAAAGGTCCCGGGTTCGATCCCCGGCATCTCCAGTTTTTTTCCATGGCGTTGCAGTTTGATTGTCGTAGCATTTGTTTTCGATTCCTGCAAAGGACATGGATGCGTTTGTATGATATCTATTGTCATTAATTCTGGCTAAACCTTTCCTTTTTTAACTAAGTAGTGGAGAAGGTAAAGTATATTAACTCAAGTATCAAAGAAGATGATTGTCAATTCAGTTCAGAGCTGGAAAGCTTTCCAGAAGTAAGTCGTTATTTTTTTTAATAGCGCTTTGTTTACGGACGGATTTGATGAAAATCACTTTAATTTTCTTATAAAATAACGAAAGTGCTTCAAATTTAATCACTATTCTCTTGTTTGTATTTGTATCCATTTGAGACTTGTTTACTAATGCATATGGCGTAGATTTAATCTCAGTGCACCATTCTTTTTTATATAATTACTAGTAAACGCCCCCGTCAAGCATGACGGGACTTAATTTAGTTTAAAAATATATCTATTATCGCATATATCTGGTCCTCCTAAGCACAAAAAAATTCCGCCGTAAGATCATCATAGCTCAATATATTTCTTACCATTATTTATAATATTTATTCTACTGTTTTCAAGTTATGAAAGCCTGCTTTACGTAAATTTTTTATTAAAATTATAAGAACTGATTATCCCCGTGCACTTATATGGGATAATTCATGAAATCAACATTCAACAATGGCCTTAGTCGTCAAAGGGATGGGTTGTTTATTTCCAAAAGAACTTACGAATCTTCCGTGAATTTTATCAAAGTTCTCGCAATATCGAAATTATATGAATGATTCACGACTAAAATAAGATTCTATGATTATTTTCGTTTCTTGTGACACTTGTCTCTATTTCGTAGGACAATTGTTTCGAATTTAACTTTGTAAAAGGAACAACCTCTGCAAGTCATAAAAACGTACTTTACGTTCATCTCTTATGGAAACGTATTTTGTCCTCCTGGGTTCGAACCCGGGCCTTGACGGGGGTGAGAATAATTTTTCTGGCGGGTTCAGCCTCTTAGAAACACAATGCAATTGGTTTCAGGTCTTTAAGTCAAGCCGTTTCTGAGATAAATAGGGGGACGGACGGAAGGACAGAAATTTGCTTTTTATACATATATATGATAGGAGACGTGTCAGATGTTCCCCTTTCGGGTTATCCTCTCTGTCTGAGTTACTGTTAGTCGTTCAGAAAATAATCGTCTTTTGTCAATTTTGACTCTTGATTTCGTTGCTCATAACAGGACGTGTTGCGGAGCGACCTGTCTTATTGCAGAAGGATCGCCGAGGGATACCGCTACGCAGATGGGACATCCTACGGTGGACACCGAGTTCTCCCGCAGCAGAAGGTAGGATTAAATTTTTATTTTTTCGTTGATAAGTCGCAGTGGTACGTATTTTATTCCTGGAACGGTTGTTTAGGTGGATCGATGTTTCTAGTTCCCCAATCAAATAACTGGTTACGAATATCAATGTAAGTCCAGGACATCGAATCGGAATCGAAACGAAAACCGAAACTGAAAAAAACCGTTATTATTCCCGGGGTGAAAGCAGAACCCGATCCGAAAAACATTGATATGTTTGAAACCGTTCCGAAACTGACGACCATTATTTATTCCGTTCCGAATTTTGGCTCCCAACAATGCACGTTTTACTTTACTTGTCTATGTCAGTATGCTGCAAGCCGCCAATTCGGAGTGTGTTAGGGGTTAATTTGAGGAAAAAGTTAACTTATAATTAATGTTTTTTGTTAATTGGAGGAAAGTTTACTAAATAAGTGTACCTACGACTTGCAGCTACCCAATAGTAAAGTCTAATCTCTTAATTATCTAATCTCTTAATTACTGCGTGAAGCGTTGATTAGTTACTAGAAGGTTTCATCAGATATGAAAGTTAGTCCATTTTGATTGCCTTTCATTCGCGAAAGCAAAGAGTTACTGAGAGCTATCGCGAGTTGTTATTCAATGTTTAATTTTCTTCGATCTCCTTCAATATTCAACCCAGTAATATATTTTCCTTGTTATAAAGGCTGAATAAAGTATTAAAAGTCGCTGTTTTAGATTTAGCAGCTTTATTTTGTTTGTCCGCTCTTCATTTTTCTCTATGATTTCTCTTATCGCCTATGCATTTCCGATATTTCCCATCCTCCTATCTCCCTCACCCGCTTCTTTCATCCCTTCATCTTCCCTTCCCCAAATTTGGCTTCCGCACCGTGCTTGCTCTTTCTTGGCTCCCATACACACGCGTGACCCCTCCTGCCTCAAGTTTTGACAAGTAGGACCACCCTGGAGACCTACCATTCCTATCCGCACTTACATCTGTCCGCAGAAACGGTGGCCGTGCATTCTTCCCCTTCCCTTCCTCTCTCTTTCCCCTCACGTTTTTATCTCTTTCATCGCAATCAGTGTTGCCGTTTTAGCGCTTTCGGATTTTCCCGTGGGCGTCTTACTGTCGAAATCCCAATGGTGTTGTTTGGAGCTTTTCACTGCACAGAGCGCTAAATTTTACTCATTGCATTTTCTCGAAATTTCAAGTATCTTTACCCCTTTAGAATCCTAATATTGAAGTTCGTAGGTTATTCTTTTAAAAGTACGATTCTACCAAAAAAGTTAAACACTTCATTTACTTCCAGTCAAAGAAGATGTACCATTTAAATAAAAGGCATTCATCTGAGAAAGGGGCGTAGCCAGGATTTGTCGATCCAAAGCGGGGCAATTATTACATTTCCAACAATACAGGGGCAGGAATATTTCAGCCCACATTTTAATGTAAATATAAAACTGATTAATTATAACATGTATACCCAGCGAATCTCCAGAGTTGTTTGTGCGGCATGATTGTGAGAATCCATCCTCTGGCATGCTTTCGTTTATTATTGACTCTTTTCTCATGAGGGTGGAGTTTGAACCCCCAAAACCACCCCCTTGGCTATGCATCTGATCGGAGACATAAATCAACTGACTATAGGAAAAAGTAGAGCCTTTTGAAAAACCTTTTATTTATTTCCTTTCCACGCGAACTAAATGAAGAGAAGGATAGGAAATCCAAGTTTCAGAATGAAGTTCGAAATATATTTTAAAACAGGGTATTGAACCGTTATTATTATTCCGATCAGGCTCAAAGAAATTGACAAGTTTCGGTTTAGTTTCCGTTCCGTTCGGAAAGCCACCGTCGAACACGTTCAAATCGGTATGTTTCGCTTGGAACATTAAATATTACTATCCTTCTTATAGGTTCTTATTACATGCAATATCTTGATAACGTTACCTTTTTAATTTATGGAATCAAACTCGTGGCATTACAGAAAATCGTCATTATCATCTTTATGTTACTATTATCCTTATTTAATCCTCCGTGAACCAGGTTTAATAGACTCCAGTAAAGTAAAAATCTCTGTAACTCTGTAACAAGATGACTATTTTTTGTTTCCTTTTCATAAAGCATTAAAAATTTGATCGTATTTAAAGATTTTCTTTTATTATTATGTATAAATTGATATACAAATTATAGATAATAAAATAAATCAATAATTACCCATTCCATAACTATCGTAGATATTGTGTGAGGCCCGAGAGACCCCACATGATCCAGAAGTTATAAGTCAACGTTATTTATGGTTACCAGATATAACTACTGTTACATTAAATGAGAATTCGAATTGAAAATCGCAACGGAATAAATAACGCCTTTCGATTTCAGTTTAGGGACACTAATTTTAATATTCCGGTTCGGGTTTCGATTCTGTCAAATTCAAAATTCATTTATTGCTGAATGAAACGTGAAATTGCTTTATGTGAAACATAGGCCAACATTTATCTGTTAAGATTATATCCATTAGTTAATACGAGAATGCCAGCCAAAATTTCCTGTTAAATTTATTTCGTCACCGGAGTGTTATTTCTTGTCAGCACTCCCCTATATGACTAATTTGCTGTCCGCCCATTTTTCTTTCTCATCTGATTTCTCGACCTTTCTGCCTCGTGCATCATTTCTCTTATCCTTGAACCTTCCTTTTTCAAACCTTTACTTCTCCTTTCACTATATCTTCAAAATGCTCTCGGCCTCACAAATCTTTGCCAAGTCTGACTCACTCTCGGAGGTAAAATCTTCGATTCCCGTTTTCGCATTTGCTTATTTTCCAAATGAATCGCAATGGATTGAAAATCAATATTCGCGCGTAAATTGTTCTCATAAATCGGAATTAATCGCCAATTGATATCCGATACGTGAAGTGAATACATACCTGAATATCAATTAAGTTTGATCGGCTCGTGCATTTCTTATACAACCATTTTACAAAAGGAAAAGTTATATTTCCGACCCTGTAATTAGTATTTTCCATCGATAGGTATTCATACGAGAAATTAGCTCAGCGTTACTTAAGGTTAATAAGCTCATGCTCGCAGATAAAGATTTAATTGTGGTAAAAAGTATTTCCTCACTATGGTACATCTACCAACTGCCACAGTCCGTTATAGGGTTGCCAACTCTCCCGTTTTCTCCGGAAGACTCCCGGAATCGGAGAATAATTTTCAAAATCTCCCGCCTCCCGTACTGATGGGGTTTCCTCCCACTTTTACTCAACAAGACATAATGACTCAACCTAACAGTCTCATCTGAACAGTAACCCAAAAATCGTAATGACAGCTCTCACCCTTCGCTAGTTTTAAGGATGGTGTAAGGATGCTACATTGTGCCAGTTCTTATGGAAATAAACTCAATAGTAATCACCCTTCCTTTCTGTTTGAATCCGGGATCAATAACTAAGTGCTCCTCACATTTTCGACCAGTTAAAATAGATAACTTAGTATTTATAGAATAATTTAGTATAAAAAAATGATCTCCATATATTGAAGACAAAAATTTATTATAGATAAATAATTGTGATTGTATTTTAGCGTTTTTGTTTTCAACACTAAATATTATACACTTAATGGATGTAATGCATGCTTATTTTGTTATATGTGTACCTTTACGTCGACAATCTCCTGATTGTGAGTGTTGTAAATTACAATCAATCTTTATATAAAGATATTTGGAAATATTTTGGAAGTTATTAGGAGTGCTATTTTCATGATTCCGTTGAGAAATCTTCTTAAGTCATCTGAAGTTATATTTATGGGTAGAGCTAATTCGTGTATATATGTAGATGTATTCGAATGCGAATTGATATCGCGAAAGTTTACTTTTAAAAGGGGGAGCACTTGAAGTAAACCCTTCTTTGTAGTTTAAATATAATTTTTCCCTTCTTTGCTTTTTCAACTTGTCAGTCGTTGAAATAGCCTTGCCTATGAAACATAGCAACTCTATATGAATAAATTTTTACTCGATTGATTGATAAAATAGTTTTAATGAACATAAGTATGATGTTGAACCAGGAACTGTTTTGGTATCAATAAAGTAACGGCGTCAAAGAATATGATCACAGGGAAGTTCTTTATAAAAAACTTCTTATCCTTAAAAATCAGTCTTGTGAATTATTTCTAAAGTTACCTCAACTGTCAGGGATACCTTTGCTATAGTTATAGAAATTCTTATTTCCAATTTCGCTTGATACAATCTACGATGTTACTTACGTGATAGAGCAGTTGATTAGACTTAAATAGTTTTAAATGGGATGGTTAATTGGACATTTATTGAGCTTCTTATTGATATTTAGCCAACTAATCTCCCATCTCTAAATTCGCAAAAAAAATGGAAGGAGGTGGGTCACGAACAACGGAAATTGCGGGTTTGATACGAGGTGAAAATTAATGAAGTATTTTCAATACATACACGAGGCATCACACCACGTTCATGTAGGAAGAATATCGTGGTCGATCATTTCTCTACCCAGAAGTCCCTCCGTGGGACCGTAAAACTCTCCATGACTCGTATCAACCAAGGTGATGAGCCTCCGATCACGGATAGGTATTAAAAATGTTTTAATGGCCATTCAGGGTCTTGGTGCAGAATTTGAAATTGCTCGGAAGACGTGAGAAACTTTGACTAAGGAAGCGGTTTTTCTTCCTAAGCTCGCCTTATTCATGAACTGTTTCGGGAAAGTTTCTCTGAACCGTTGAGAGACATCGCTAACTTCCTTATTATCTTCTGCATTGTGTATTTGGGCATCTCTACCACGTCGCGACATCACGATCCGTGCGCGTGACATGTCGATGGGTTTTGACAAGTTAGGACACCCGGCAGAAGGTAGACTTTTATGTCAGTAATGATCTTCGAGTCTCATATTAATTCTTTTGATTCAGAACACAGGGTTTTGCTAAATAAGGCATTCAATTGCGTGTTTAATTGCGTATTTACCCAGAGGGTCGTGTACGATATGTGTGGCGTGATATGCAGTTATTTTAATTCCTCAAGTAATATGATAATTATGAAAGTCGTATGAGTTAAATGGAAGAAGGAAGATTTTATCCTCAGCTTTGCCCGAATGAAGCAGCTCTTTATCCGTTGATTGTATTATATTTATCATTTTGATTGTATATGAAATGGTGGTCCTGGACAGCCAAGTGGGCAACGCGCTCGACTTCGGTGAAAGCGGTCCCGGGTTCGATTCCCGGTGGGTTACTACGTGCGAAATACTGCTATACGCACCTAAGTTGTCGAAGGACTTTTAACAATAGTACTACTACGCTATTGGAAATGGGTATTGCTGCGTTTTCTCCGAAACGTTCCTCAAATTTTTAACATTCGATTCTAAAGTTCGCGATCACATATATCTATGTTACTTGCGTCTAAATTACTTGTATTTACCATTTGTAGCTTTATTTCTTGTATCTTAGAGAAGTACTCTTTAACCTTTTATCTCCGAGGCACCATTACGCCTTAGCTCGAAATTCGCGGGGCTCTAAACCGTAAGTTTCTTAGTCTCAGTATCAATTCAATTAAAGGGGAAATCGTAGAATAAAACGCGTATGGGAGTTAAATTAGGTAGAAATGAGCATTTAATGTTCATGAATAATACGCACATAGTTCACTTAGAGTATACATACTACACATCGATTGTGAAGCACTGCCCAAGAATAACAAGAACTTTGCTTCCATATTTTTATGCCTGATTGAGTGTAAATTTTTTTGATAACTCACTACCATATTTTATCTATAATCTTTTATCCGATCCCAGCTGCGTGATATAATCGTACCTGGTCTCCTTTTTGTCAAATATAAAATCTCTCAGAAGAAGCCACTTCGCTTTGTAAGGTATCTTCTTTGAATCAACGAATAGGCTAGACTCGAAAAGCTCAACTCAAAACTTCCACTCTACAATATTCAAGCAACGGTCGCTTTTGAGTTTCCCAGTTGTCTTTTCAAATGTTTTATCTTCCTTTGGTGATTTTAATACATCAAAGCGTGACATTATAATGTGAGTGAGACAGTGTTCAGCTACTGCGGATATGCTATGAAGGATAGCGATCTCGTTAGTGAAAGTTAAATTAAGTGACACATAACTATGGACAGTAAAATAACTCCCACTGATATTTTCTCCCTCGAAACTGCTGGCTGATAGACCATAGATTAGGTAACTGCTATAGTTTCCCCTCTATACAATAGATATTATTGCAATATAAGTATTTTCAATGGCAAAATGTGTCTTATTTAGCTTCAGTTTAAATGTTGCATTCGCATTTATTTTCAAGGATAGATTTAAAGCTTAATAATATAAGTTGTTTCATCATTCGGCACTTACTTTGGCTACGGTTAGTCTCGGCATCGTTTATATCAGGGAATATTATCTGTCTATGCAGTTTAATTTTCAAATTGACGAGTGAAACTATGTAGTAACATATATAAGTAAAATTGGATTATGTGGCGAAGATTGGGAAGCGTGGTTGAAATAATCGAAAATGTTACGGCTCATACAGTAAAATCAGTTTCTGAAATAGTTAATGAGTTATGTTATATTTCATTATTGATTATTATTATATTCAATAATTTCGATAATTTATTGAAAGGTCAAGAAAAGACGACATATTCTATAATAGCTGCCCAACTATTCCAGACAACGGTTTTCTGCGTTAACCCATATCCATAGCTAAAATGAGCCCATAGCCGAATTTCTTTGTTCTAAAGTTTCTAAATTGAGATATTTCATATTACATTATCGTTTATTATTACACACGATAATATTAATAATTAATCAAAGGATTAATTTATAATTAATTTATTAAATGATTAATTTTATCGGCGTTTTTACATCCCCTGCCACGCACCATTGACGGCTTGCAGGGTTTAAATGTAAATGTAAAAAAAAAAGAATTTCTAAAGTGCCCCTCATCGTATGTTACGGACGTGAGTACCATATACTGAGTTATTCTTGATGGTAAATTTCTAAGAGGTAATTTTAGCGTTACTTACTATGACTAGCCAAAGGCGAACCTTGATTATTCATGGTTTAGCTTTGGGGTACGAGAATGCATTTTCAAGAATTCAAGGGTGCCAACAGCTGATGAGGTTAAGACCCACTGCTTTAGCTGGTTACCGCTCTTGCGCCTTTTCTAACAACATGGCAGATTAACTTTCGTGTCTATCTCGTTATCTGACCCGTTCCATTCTTCCATAAACCTCGACTCTTAAACCTTTTTCTCCCTACTAAGCATCTGCCTCAGAATTTCCCTTCATTCGACCATTCTGTTATCGCCAGAAGCGCTTCCTTTTTACCCCGAAAGACCCTTTCTATTTTTATTTTTTCCTATCCGCCGCGTGCCTCTGAATCCTTTCCCCTCATTTTCGCTCCCGTTTACCTGCGTTCTTATCCAAGTGTCGTGTTCCACCTAAAACATGGAGTTGGAAACATTTCGGGGTCTAGGAAAAGGTTCGAGTGAGGCGAGAATTTTTTATTGTGCGTGCTGAGCACATTATTCTGTGAGGGTAGGACTCGGGGAATCCTTTGAGTCGTGTATGCTCATTCAGGGACATTGATGTCGATTTGAAAACGAACGTTGTTCTGCGAAATTGTTAGGAATGGAAAATTTTAAGGGAATGTGCGTAATGCATAGTTTTTGTCATTAAATTTTATTCTCGACAATGTTTTGACAGTATTTCATTATTCAGCTGCTGCTACTCATTTTAACGCTGTTCCAAAACTGGCATTCGTATAGTATGCTGTCAACCGGTTTATGCAGTATAAGATGATGCAGAATAATTCAAGGTGAAACACGAAATGTAATGAATATCTATATCAGAACAGAAACATATTAATAATGAAGAAGTAATATACCATAATCTTTCAATATACAATTTTAAACAAAAATAGTACACCTTAAAAAAACGAATTTAATTTTGTTTCACTTTGACCTTGTGTTTAATTTTGCCAGTAGTTCGGTTACGAAACGAGTACCCCAAATCTCGTTGTAAATCAATAGATTTACTCCTATGGTTATAGTTGTTACAGCTATAACATTCCTGGGATATGATGGCCATTAGACCCAACCCATACTCCCTCTAGCCGTATGAGCGATTGAGAGTCGGAAGATCAGCGTATTGCTTTGTCGAAAAAAGTATTTTAAGGGAATTTATGCTGGCCGCTCGAGTGTGATAGAGCACGAAAATATCTAGGAAACAGTTTCTATTCACGATCATTTTTCATTCGCTCCAGCAAAGTAATCCCGGTGCAAGGTTTATATATGCATGGTGTAAGTATATACGCGATCCTTTTATAGAAATTCTTTTAATTGAAGTTTGGAATAAAACTAGTGTTATTAAAGAAAAAAGCAAAAACTAAGTAAATTTATTTAATTTTAAATTTTAATGAGCAAGTTTCAAGTCATCGTTCCATGTGCCGATTAAATGTAAAAACATACAAAATAATAGCTTTATTTTTCGGTTCAGATTCAGAGATTTTAATTCTTCATTCGGGTTCGGTTTTCATTCCAGCTAAAAGTAACTTTTTTCCGTTTTAGGCTTGGTTCTGGTTCGACGCCCTGGTTTTTTATTCTCAATCTGTACTTAACTAAAATTTATTTATAATGGAGATGCAATTTAGCTTTAAATGCTATCTTTCAGGCATGAAACCACAAAAATTGCAGTTTCAAACGACAGAAAAATATGAAAATAAATTACGGTTAGTTCTTATTTTTACGATTGCTTCATTACATCATTTTAGACGACACTAAGCAGTTTTTCTTATCTTCTACACAAATGAAGAGGGAGAATTATTAATTTATATAATGTCCCTTAGACGGCCACGGGTTCTTTAATGCTAGGCTAGCCACAGATAAGCAGCAGGAAGTAATCAAATTGAAGACTCCTGATAAGAGAGGAGTGGTAGTGTGAGTGTGTCAGATAGGCCGTTCCTGGTTCTTCCAAGAAATCGCAAACTGCGCGAAATCTCGTGAACAGGCCCTTGCAATGACTCAGTATGTGATCAGATGCTGACGAGCAATGATTATTTTTTGCTTTGACGCAAAAGTAGTTATGTGTGAAAAGAGGGTTAGTATAGTGGATGCGTAAGCTTTTCCGGTCTAAGGCTTGGAAAAATGCGGTTGACATTATTTCGATCCCACTTCTGACCACCTCACCATTAAACTGGGTAGGCTGAGCTGAGGATTTTTCGAACTTTACACACCCAAACGGAAAGAGACGTTTTAAGACCTAACAGCTTCCGCTCAAGTTCAATGAATCCGATGCGGGTTTTAATAATGAAGAGATAGCATTAATAAATTGTTTCCTCAGCGAAAATCTCGTTCATTAAGCAACGTTAGTAAAAGGAATGGAATGAGGAGAATATGATAAGAAAGAGGAGAAAATAATGAAAATATAAGATTATCAATACGCATATTTTAGACGAGGTTTAATACCAAAAGAATCAATTTTCCTGTTTTTCCTCAAAACATCTTATCGTCCAGGTCAGCTAAATTTTTACATTAGTGTATAAGAGAGACATAATATCCTATACGTTTTTCGATACATGTTAACAGACTATTCCTAGGTCAAGTTTGAAGTTGTTTCCAATATATGGTTAATAAGATAGCTTTGGAGAATTATCCATGTTTGGACCTCAGAAATTGTTTTCCTTTAAAATAGAAAGACATAATGTTCCTAACACATCTGTACTTCTACTATTAAACGCATTTCATTAAGACTCACCCATGTACCTATATATAATTTGTTGAACAGTTCGCCTGTCCGCCCCCTCTCTCTATTTCAGAAATGATTTTATGTAGAGATATGCGTCAAACGGCATTGTGTTTCTACGAGGTGGAAACCCCTAGGAAAACTATTTTCATCTCTAAGAAGGCGAATTCGAAGCCAGGAGTGCTTAATGAGTTTTCCTAAAGTAGACACGATTGTCTATTTATTCGCCTAAATAAAGATATTATTATTATTATTTTCCAAATTACAAGGTTTTATTCCTTTATTAATTGAAATACAAAACTGGGAAAGGATTTCCGTCTCATTTGCTTCATTCGACGGCTAAAACGGTAGTCTATCCTATTCTTGCGATTTTCAACCTTTTGCAGTCTATCTAATAAAAACTTTGTCATTATCTAATAAGTAATCGGATATCTCTCTCTCTAATCGGTAATTACCAAGGCGACCCTCTTTACTGTCTCGTATTCAGTCACCATTAAATAAACTCTAGGAAGAAGACTAAAGGTTTAGCGTTTTTAATTACAATTATTTAGGCGCTAAGTTATCCCTTCAAAAATAATGCCATTTAAAAAATGAGGGAAAACATGTTCCAACCTCAGCTAAATTCATTTTGGTCCAAATTCTCTTTCTTGATTACTCCACTCTCGAAATTTTGAAGAAAGAGGCATAGGGCATAACTGAAATGGTTCACGTGTATAGTTCGGATGGTGTATTTCATCGCTTAAAATGACTCTTCAGGGGTGGCTATTTTCGGAATATTTGCACCCTCCAACGCCACACACCATGCCGCATTCAGCTGGGGTCGGTTTCGAAATTTGTCTTTTCGACACCTCTATCAACTGAAAAATATCGCCTCGTTTCTGAAACAAAGCGAATTTGATGCATGCAGCATATGAATCCATACCGTGCGTAATTTATTTCCTCTACATAGTACACGCAATTACGTGACATGAAGTTCAAATACCTGATTACCGAATGGGTTGATTCAAGGTTTGTTAGAGTGAACTTTCGTTAATGATAATCGAATGGTAATATTTTCGGAATATGTTATAGATATGAAATATTCATTCAGATTGATATTCAAATGAAATCTCTTAAGTTATTGTGTTCTGCGACGGAGTGAAATAGATCATGGAAATAAACTAGACCATGGAAAAACTAGATTTCACCCTTGGGCAGAATGGTAGAGAAATCTTTTTTTACACATAAGTTTAATTCCAAATAAAATATGTATTTCAAAATGAAATTCGTTAGTCTCTCAAATTTCAAAACAAAAGCGTTTTGCCATATAGATTAGGCCAAGAGTTAAAAAATGTTGCTGTTTGCTAATATCAAATAAACTTCCTAACCATAAAGTTGTGAAGCTATTTTGACTGAGAGGATACTTGGGGATCTTAGTTTCTTTGAATTTTTCTTTCAGAAAATCAAATTTTCGTTCACTGCCAAAGCTTGGATAGGCTACTTGAAGCGAAGACGCCGAATTACAAATTTAATATTCCGTTATAGTCAATGAAATATGGGAAAAATCCGCCAAGATAATCATTAAATAAAGCCTAGTATGCTGCCAAATGTATAGATCGGAAACTTTGACATTACAAATAATTTTTGAAGGAAAAGAGTACTTTTTCCATAGGATTTTAATTCAGACACGACCAGGTTTCAGCTATTGGTCACCATCATCAGATCTTCTCTTCCTTCAAACATGGAGTATTTCCTCAAAACATCGACAATGTCTGTCAATTTTATTAAAAATTATGTTTGCGTTATTATAAGTTCAATTGTTTCATTTAATTAATTTATAACCCTCACAAAATTTGTATAGTCTTACGTTTATGGCAAGAAAACTTTCAATCGTAAAAAATATTATGAAATAATCCTAAAGGAGGACTTGAAAATTAATGTGTACATTAGCTCATCCAAGACATCGTCCTTTACCTCAATATGGAATATTTCTGAATTTGTCAATAGCATTAGTCATTCTTACTTACCGAATTACTGGCATACCTCACCCCGCAGCGCAAAATTGCCATTTTCTTTTCTAGTCTTGTGAGAAAATGGATTAGATCTGCTGGAAGAAGAAACAAATTTGCAGCATTAAGTTGAGGAGTTGAGCTCAAGATCCCGTGTATGTAGAATCCATTTTTATGACTTGCATCTAAATAGTGTGGTACTGTTGTTGCGCTTATGGGATTCAATAATGACCTCTTGATAATCTCTAAGGACCTATTTTTAATGAACTGATACAGGAAGTAGACTACGTGTACAATTTTCCCCCTATAATTTTTGGCGAATGCCAATTTTGAATTCCCTGGGTATAAGTTTGGATCTCGTGAGTCAGCTCGGTCCCGCGTGAGACATTTCATAACACAGCCTGAAAAAAATAAGAGCCCAACATCTTCATTTGATTCACGACGCGATTCGGGGGAGAAATTCTTCGGCGTCTCATCTTCGAAATTACGATGGTATCGCCTCTTAGAGATTCAACGTGTGAACTCACCCCTCTTCGCACGTATGGAACTCTTCAACACTTCGCTCTTGTACGTTTGCGTGGGTGGACACCATTGCCTCTTTCTTTCCTGGGAGACTTTTAACGATTCCCCGCGCAGAAGTCCGAGAGCTTTAAAAAATGTCCGCTTAGCGTGTCGCGGCAGCGAAATAACGTTTGGATTTGTGGCAAGCGATGACTCTAAGATCGTGAATGGGTGTTTAATGAGGAAGCGAGGGTGCGATAGAGCGTGATGAGGCTAAAGGATGAGATTAGGCGGTTAAGGAATGAGCGGTATCATAGGATAGCTATCCATTCGGAAACTGCCACTGCTAAAGCTTAACGGAGCGGAAGTATATCACGTTTTTTCTTAAAAAGGGTTCCTCTTTCATCTAACGTATGTGATTGAATCTGCTCGCAATGTGGTTATGCGGAATGTTTAACTTTTCTATGAAGTATGATTTTGATTTTTCCGAAAGAAAATTCCTATAATGAATGTGAACTACGAAATACTCTTTATTTTGGTTCATTGTCGATATAGTTAGATTTTATGAGTATTATTATTGGCCAGAAACATAATGTATATCATCAGTGGTTAATAATCTGTCGTGTTTCCCACGATGTCCTACAGCGTACCGCTCTATAGCTATTGCCGAAGATGGCAATTAAGCCAATAAAGATCGTAAAATCCAAGAGGAAATAACTAGGTGTTTCTTCAAAATCTTCATCGTGAGTTAACAATTTTAAGATTGGTTTGGTTCAGCTCTCTTAGCCGTTTTGTCCTGAACCAATAACTTAGCTCCCTCATAATTCTTACCCTTAACACTAACAATCACCTGTCTCCAATAGGCCTGCCTTACGTCTTCCTATAGCCGGCTGCTTTTATGAGGACTTCTTGTCGTGGTTGGTGCCATTGTGGAGCGCCACTTCCATTGCTCACAAGTGGAATAGACGCGGATTGGTAGTTCAGTGGTTAGAATACCTCCCGGATAGCTCGAACTCCGTGGGTTCGAGTTCCAGTCTTGTCACTATTTTTCACATCTGTCTATCCTTGGGTTTTCCTAAATAATCCCTTCCACCTAACGTTCCAATATTGTACACAGCAGACTACCGCACCTTAGTTTCTGTACAAATAAGTATTTTCTTCTTCTGACCTATGTTTTCCAGAGATTTTTCTTTTTCTTGCTCTTTGAAGGACTTTTTCATTTGTTATTCCATCTTTACATTTTATTTTCATTATTCTTCTTCTGCACCACATTTCGGTCGTTTCTAATCTCTTCTTCCCTGGTAATTCATGCACACAGTCATATGAAAGCACACTCCATATATCGGTTATTCTAGACCGTTTCCTATAATAAAAATATTATAATAATTCATGTAACCTTCCTATTAGGCAATGTAATTCTTGCAATGGTTATGAAAGGGAAGTTAACGATTGATACATTTTCACAGTTTATTTTTAAAATCAAATGTACAAATGGATAATTCTTGACTCTATATCTATATATAATATAAATTTTAGTGCGGGAATAGACATATATACATTTATACTTAAGTGCATGTACAAACTGAATTTAAGGGGCAATAATCCATGCTCTTCCACGTAAAATTCTGTAACAGTTATTTAGAATTAGATAAATTTGCATGATTTGCTTTAGCATTCATTAAGGAATTTTTAGTAAAAAAACCTCTCGGATTGCGTTTGTCTCTCTCATTCTTCGTCATTACACGAGATACTTATTATTATTTCTTCAATGCTTTTCTCCAATACTCTTCACAATCTTCTCCAGACGTGCTTAGCTTTGTAGGAAAAAGAAAAAGACCAATTTTTATTTATTTAGCTCAAACAGGCAAAACCCACAAAGTTGGGTTATAATACGTAATACAAAAACAATAAATACGTCAAAATGCAGATAAACAATTAAAATGTAACCAAGTATAGAAAACATACAATAAAAACTTACAACAAAAATGGTAAACAAAGACAAGAAGTCAACATAAGGGTTGACAAGTCAACGCATAGAAAAAATTAAAAATTAGTTACATCTTGACTCATAATAGGAGGTTAGGGCTCCTCTTGAAGAGTCAGCTTCAACAGAAAATATGCCCACTGTTCGCAGTTCTTTTAATATGGCATTGGCAAGACTGAGTATCCTCGGTATTGGCGAATGTTTGTAAGCATTGACCCGGCAGGCAGGGACTTTTGCCAAAAGTCTCTTATAACCATCCATTACAAACCTACTCGTCTTTTCCTTGTTCCTTCATGGATTCTTACTACGAAGTCACAAACCAAGTATTGAAATGCTTATCTTTCAAAAGTCAACGACACCTTTAATTATTTCGATTCACCGTTTGGTGTAGTGCCTTCCAGTCGATGTGCCGCGGCTTTCTGGATTGTCTTAGGTGAGTTTTTTATGCGAAATATGCAAGCGTCACATCAAGCTCAAATTTCGTTATAAATTTGCTTTACTTCCCATAGTAATTTACATCGTAATGTTCCTGTAACAATTTAAATTAAATTAATTAATTAAAATTAATTTAAATGCGTTTTCCCGTTCTCAATCTTTTTCTGTTTTCAATTTGCATATAGGAAAAATCTGGAGGATGTTCTGTAATGATTCGCAAAGGTTTTGTCGTACGAAATTGTACCGGTGAAGACAAAACATTGGGAAGCATCTGTTCAGCGTAACTTGAAATATGCCGCCGAAACTCCTCCAATTTCCCGTTTAATAGTTGGGCGAAACTCCGATAGAGAGCGGAGCGCTCGCTCTCTGTCGATAGACGCGCACGATTGAAAACTGCAATCGAGAGAGACGCCAGAAATTCTAAGAAAGTTTTTCAAGATTCGAATTCATCATTGATAATAGTAGTATTTTGTTAACGTAAATGTGTAATATTTGGTCTCTACCTCGTTTTACACTACCCGACGAATTGAAAGAAAAGCACGCGGTGTCTTGCGATACTTTCCCGTTGGTACATCTTTTGTTGATACAACACCGCGTAAACTTTTATGCGATTCCCTTTCGTGCTGTAGGTCTTGACCGACGAAATTCCTTCATGTAACAGCACGTTAGTTTAATCAGATGGAAATGTATTTGCGATTCAGTCTCGTTACATTCAACGAGCGAAAGCTACCAGGGCGACTGAGACCCATTTGGCTCGCATTCAAAATCCCTGACAGAGTTTCCTTTTAGTTCGAAAGTTTGTTTTAGTGCCGTTTCCTTCCTCTGCGAAGATGAGGAGCGGATGGAATATAGAGAGCACAGGAGGTGGAATCGTGCGCCAAGGTCTCTTAAAACTCCCCCGCATCGCATGTAGCAAAGTTTCATCATCGCCTTGCAGGTGCCGCTATTGAGTGATCGACATGGATTTATGGAGTCGCGAATCCATAGGTTCCGAATGCGGTGTTAAATTCTCTGTGGAGAGTCGCTAGAGTACGCATGGCTTTCTATTTGCTCCATTGCGATGTCCCTTGCAGTTTAATTACTTATTGTTTGATTTTCTAGTCGTTAAATTTCGCTACTGTTCAAGCATGAGGATGTTAGGTGGCGAAAACCATAAGGATAATCATTTATGGACAGGTCTGACTGTGAAATTTGTGTTACTTTCTTGTGCCATTGTCATTGATGTGCCCGCTTGGAGAAAGTGAATTTTTATTGGAGTTTTAATGGTGATTCCGTGGCAAAATCTTACGGAAACGTGTGTACAAGAACAATGTTTTACCAATAAAATTAATCTTCTCTGGCGATATTTGGTGGAATTTCATTATAAATGAAATAATAAATATAACTTTTACTTTTATATTTATTATTTCGCATATTTTACCAGTTAACTATAAACTTTTCTTGCGGGTTGAGATTTTAATGTAGATAATTCTCTGTTTTCTATTTTTTTCATCTGTGAGGCCATCTGCACAACTGTCCGACAAAATCCCAAGAGATGTTTTGAAAGCAAAAATATTTGTTCTACAGCTTATAAGGTATCATACAACTGCAATATTACATTCTCTCTCCCAGTTTTAGCATTTGTCATTCCTGTAATAATATTGAGGTTTATTGCCAAAGGAAATTAAGATACACATCGAAAGAAAGAATACTTGGTAATTTCCACAGCAGATTTTTATTCGAATAGTTTGGTCAAGGAGTTGAAATCTTCAGTTGATTATCTACATGGGTAGATTCGACTGCGGATCCAGTCTAATAAAAATCTGCAGAAATTAATAAGTATTCTTTCTTTTAACGTGTGTGTTGAATTCCACAAATTCACGATTGGACGTATCAATTTTGTGGAAATCAACATATTTAATGGATATTAAAAATGCATGGGAAATTTCAGATTTCTATTACTGCACAAACTGAACTTTAGTTAGTTGTCAATCTTGGCAATCGGGGTTTCTCCATTTGATACTTGTGTTGACGATTCCATTATCGCGAACTCCATTAATCTGTCGCAAATAGCTAGAGAAATGTAACAAAGATGTTAAGGTAAACGTCTGAGTTCACCGAAATGTTTGCCCTCCAGCCTTTCCTTTGTTTTGAGGCTTTGTCGCTGAATGTTCTGTCGCTCTCATAAAGTGTCATAGAAAAGACTGCAGAAATGCCAGACCTCCTGGCAAAAGAACTCCATAACCGTAAATTTCCAACCACGGAGGATTTTATTATCCTTCTCTTCGTTTGAATTGGCAGTCAAAGTAGAAAAAAGAGGTCAGTTCTGTAAACTTCCGAAGGGCGAGAGAAGCACCACTTTGATCCATCCCTCTTTTCCTTTATTTCCGTGCTTTTGGATGAAGTTCCAAAAAGAGCCCTTCCGAATAAAGGCTCAAAGTCAAAAAGAGGGCGGTTTGTATGTCAATAAGCGCTGGAGTGATATCCGGTTGATATGCGAAGCCTCGCACGTCATTCTTTTCCATTAATCTTCCGAGTAATAGGGAAATCGCGTTATAGAACCTCTGCTTTTCTTGTTTTCCCTGGTAGTTGACGTCGAATCTTCAGGTCTTCACGGGTCCTTTACTATGATATACTAGAATCGAAACATGTTTCCGGATCGCAATTTAATCCTCGTTCCTTCAAAAGGACTCGAAAATGGTAGTTTCCTCGAGGAAAGTTTTCGCGCCTTTCAGAAATTGCTTTTCTGGTATTCGAGGGGCTATAAAGTACGACTACGGCTGTCATTCAGCTGGCAGACTTTTTGTGGAAGTGTGCAAGTCAATTATATTTTAGCAGCGCCGAAAATAAGAGCATATACAACGTCATGTCATCTCGGGCCATCTCCGGTATGAGTTACGATTGCAGTAAATACGCTTCCAGGATCTGGAAAATCGCCCTAAATTATCAATGTTTATCTGAGGGAGATATTTATGACCTTCCGGAGGTCATATGATCGTGACCCTGCAATGTTCAGCATGCAATGAACTTCGGAGGGTATTCATTATGGGTGTTAAAAGAGATTTAAGCTCATGTCAGTGAAGTAATAACACTTTAAATAGTCGTTTCAGATTGCCTATCAAGGGTCAGGTTGAATGTGAGTCGTAATTATTTTAATTATCGATTGCGATATCTTTCAGCTGTAATATTTTGACGTAATGTCTTATTGAAATATGAAGAAAGACTAAAAATTAAAATGAAGAAAATTCTAAATGGCATACGCATTTTACATTTAAAATGTATTTTCGCGTTTCATCGGAATGTCATGATTTTCATCGAGAGGATCGCGGTTAAAATTTAGGTTTTTTTAACATTAAAGATATATCATTTTGTATCGGCTTTCATTTCGTAATACTTTGTGAAAGAGAACCAAGCGAAAAAGAGTAAATTAATCAGTACTGATTACTAATGAGCTGAAATATTGGTCATGATGTTGGTCGTGTTCTTATCGCTTTATTTTAAAGATATAGCGATTCTCCAGCTTATTTTTTATTTCTGGATTCTTGACCGTGAGAGTAGCGGTCTAGTAATACCGGGACATTCGGAGAATTTCCTACCAAAACAGTTCTATTGACTACAATGGATGCACGTGACCTCCGCGATGCTCCGTGACCCATAGTTCGATCTGCCTTCTGAAGAATTCCGATATGCTTTATGATTTGGAACAGAAGGAAGGATGACAAGACCTTAAGAAAACTAATCCCTTCCTTGGAAAATAAAGATGTATCTTCATGATATTAGGTCTTAACCTTTCCCATCACAACTCGTTGTGCCTCGTTTTAACTGCCTTTTCATTACTTGGAATATATTCTCTCCATTGAATATAACCCTGTACTATATCTGAATATAATAATTCCTCTCTTTGCGCCAGATGTCGATGTTTAGATACGGAGTTGTAAATTCATTCCTTCTGTCTGGCTTTGGAATTTACTTGACGAGTGAAGTTTGAGATTTTAACTATTTCCGTCCTTGTAGAAATCATGACTTTGCAGTTATTCATCGAATATTTATTTCACAATATAATGGAAGATGAAAAGAGTTTATGGTAAGAAGTAAGCTAATAATAACCTTTAAATTGAAAAGACGATTTCAATATTCTTAGGCAACAATTTTTCCTCCATTTTAAAAACTTGGTACCTTTTAGCTGCGTCTTTTCCACCTATTCCTAAAGCTTCTCTTAGGTTTGACACAATATAAAGCTTCTATATTTTAGTTATTTCATTTATTTAAGTTAAAATTATTCATTTTATGTTTTCTCCTCCTTTCCTGTTTACTCATACCTTATCTGGTACTGCAAATCCTTGAGATGTAAAGAAATACAGCAATTAAGTAGTTGTGTTCATTCTTCCAAAATCATTATATAAAATTCTGCATAAGAAAGTCGGAATAGTATTCAGAATATATCACTTTTTCGCAAAAATAGAGCAATTCCTATTCTCACGGAAGTTGCGCTTGATTTACTTGCTTGCACGATTACTTAATTACTCGCGGATAACACCATGTAATGTTCTAAGATTATGAACTCTTCCTACAGATTATTTTTAATATTAGTTGTTGTTTTAGTTTTTTTAAATCTGGTTTTATCTTATCGAGATTCAGCTGGAAACTGCATGCCAGCGATAGCATACCGCAGGGTTCAATGGGCTAAATTTTATTTCCCATTCTGTTCATTGATAGTCAAATCTTTAAGGAGAAACAAAAAATCAGGCGGATTTATTCTCAAAGACAGTGTATGAATATAAAATTAAAGTTCGATTTTAAGAATTCATCTTTAGGATTGTTACACATCTTTTTTGGTCGAAATTTCTTGGTATAACGTCATAAAAAATATAGCATTAAACACAGAGATCTCCAACGGTAGAATTACCATAATAACATTGCTTTTATTTCGTCATTCAATTAATGGACTTCAAGTCGCCGTGGATATTGCTGAGTGAATTTAATAACGTATTTACGCTCTGCTCGAAATTACGCTTTAAAGCAGCGGTTATTAAAGTAGGCTCCGCGGAATAATCCGAATAGGTCCATGAGCGTAAATGTTTGTTCTAGTAAATAAAGAGTTCAACATCGCTATTTTCTGTAATTTTGTCATATTTGCCTATTAATGAAATCGATCAAAGCTTTCCAGTACTAAAATTTCAGTAGTTAATTTAATTTATTTAATAGTATATGAAGTTTAAATAAATTCTCTATAACTAAAAGAAAGCACAACATTTTGGGAATTCGTGAAACAAAAATATGAGCAACTGAGGGTCCTCAAGCCGCCAAAGTTTAAGAACCGCTGCCTTAAAACATACGCTGCTATGCGAATATCGTCACATCTCCCACTCAACATGATATAATATTAACATTTAAGTCAGTTTCTTTTGATCCTACCAGAATAGCAAGATGAGAAGTTAAGCGTGCTTAAATTTAAACGCGCGGAAAAAAGCCACTAGTTCATTCCCCCTTTATTCACTGAACGCACTGGCATGTTTGGAAGAGGGGTCTTATTACGCAAGTATCGTTATCACCGCATGAATGGCAACGCATGTGGGAGTGGGAGAGGAGGAGGAGGGGGGAGGGTTAAGGGGAGGGTGTGTACAAGCAGATTTAAGCAAAGATCCCTTTAGGTATAGTCGCGTCTTGGGTTCGCGGCTTCAGCAGGGAGCGCTCCACTCTCTCTCTCTCTCCCTCTTCCCGTTGTCAGAGCTCCCTCTGGCGATTAAACCAGTGAGTCAGCTTGGGCCCGCCAGTTCTCCGCCGTTCTTCGTTACCTGCGGACGCATCCGGCAGCCGCTCGCAGCCGCAACTTTACGCCGCTCTTTTCCCCTTCAGAAAATCGGTTCTCTTTCCTCACGAAGGATAAACAAGGAGGAAAGTTCCGCTTTTTCGTAGTGTCGTGTGTCCGTGGGACGTGTGTGTTTACCCCCGCGTTTAACCAGGCAGGAAATAAATGAGAAAGATTGGATGGTGTTAGAGGGTGTTTTTCGCGAACTCTGCTAACGCGCCGGGAAAAATTTTTCTCCATAAGTGGGCTCGAGTAAGGTTTGATTCTCATCGGGTCCGGAAAGCTGCGAATTTTCGTAGCGCTGTTCCAAAGTGCTTTCGGTAATTTGGAGAGTTCGATCGTTACATTATTTCATCTCTTTTCTGAATTATCTTTAGCGGCGTATTGGTCTACTGGTCAGTCGGTCCTTTTTGTCTGAGTGCTTTCCTCGATGGCGAACGCGACTCCGTTTGTGATGACGGAAGGGTGAATGGGTAGGAACCGCCGGGAAAGACTCGGACTCTGAATATCTCCGTCACGTGGGATTATAAACGTCGTAAATCGGCCGCTATAAATTCGGCAGTGAAATAGGTCGATAATTATCTCCGACGAAGGCCTCCCGAGGTGAACCTCTCCCAAGGAAAGAGACGGATTTTTTTTTCTCGTGCGTCGAAAGGGACGTTTTTTTACCTTTCGGTTTCCTTCTTTTTTCGCGAGTGGAAAAGGAAACAGTGATGGCATCCCTCGTGAGAAAGATTCATCAATATTCCCTCCTCGCCGTCCTCGTTGCGCTGTCTCTGAGCGCGGGGGCGAGCGGTTACTACAACGGACACCACTATCAACACCAGCAGCGACACCTTTCATCGCACAGGCACCAAATGTCGCACCGGCCCTCGCAGTCACACTATCTCTCGTCGCCGGGATCCCGCTCCCCATCTCCGCAGCCTCCTTCTCCCAAGTACCCCAATCTGGACCGGCTGCTCCACAGGCTGGACGCGGAGGCGGGAAAGTCAGGGGCGCTGGTGGCCACGACCACCACCTCCCCGATGGCGACCACGAAGAGGGACGTGTTTCCCTCGTTCCTCCGGCCGACGGCGTCCCCACCGCTGTCCGCAACCCCCATGTCGTTTGCCACTCCGGCGACCCCACACCGTCTCCGACACCATCCGGAGGAATTGTACGACGAGTCGGAGGAGGATGACGACGAGGACGATGATGAGGAATTGAGAGCGGGATATCACCACGATCAACGGGATCCGAAGTTGGCTTGGGTGAGTGCAGTGCACTGAGAGGGGAGTTTAGCGGTGGTTTAGCCGAGAAATTGCCCCTCGTTTGGCTTCCGTGCGAGAAGTTTCGGGTCCTCTATAGCAGTGCCTTCCAACCGGTGTCCGGTGGCATATTATTGTGCTCTTGGAATGCCTCGTAGTTGCAGAGTGAAATAATTTTCGCATTTCATATGCGCTGTATTTTGCGTTACATTTCTCCGTGTAATAGGTATACTTAACGAAAATACTGAAATATTTTACTGAACAGTAGGTATTTAAAATTTTTTAAAAATTGATTTACTCCTGAGCAGAACTTGGTGGTTCAAGAGCTACGAAACTCAAGGTAAATATATGTGATAAATTTGCTTCGAAAGACGAAAGATTAGGAAGCAGTGCTCCACTGAGTGTTCTCTTAAGCCTGACTGTCCGTCGGCTAATTGTTTTTCTACCAATCTATATTTGCTATAATCTCATGATTAGTTATGAAAATAAATATGGCTAATAATTAACTTTAGCTCGCATTTCTAATTAATATTGGATTTAATAATCGAGTGTAAGATACATAAATATTTCTCATATTGATGATTTAATTGACGTAGAGGGAGTTCGCGACAATACGGCAATATAGAAAGTGGTCTCCAGGGCCATAAAGGTTAAGGAACGCATTGCTTTCCAATCGACATGCCGAAAGTTATCTCCTACGGTGCCGTTTAATATTCAGTAGTATCGTAAACTCCTAATTTTGCCTGATGAGCTTTATTATGGTGCGAAGTGTTTCGCTGCTATTTCATTGTTTACTGTCGTTCATGGTAAACAGCGTTGTAAAGTCGTAATGACGTCCCGTATGTAAATCTAGCAATAACGCTCGCAAAACATCGTCGTCTCTGTTAGTAATCGTTGTTTCCCGAAAACTCACATATATGCAAGCTTTAAAGGATTACAAAAAAAGGAAGGTATCTTATTAGGTTGAAAACCTACGAAATTCCCAAAGGAATAATAACAGTGTGAAAAATAGCGACACGACTGGGACTCGAACCCAGGTCACGGAAAGTGGGAGACCTGGGTTCGAGTCCCAGTCGTGTCGCTATTTTTCACACTTGTTATTCCTATGCAAGCTTTATTTTCCGTATTATTTTAATAGGATTTTGTTGAATATGATTTTAAAATTTCGTGTTCCGTTACTCAAAAATTTTAATTCGGACTGTGGGCAAAGTGTAAGTGCCAGGGTCAGTGTGCTGCGGATTTTTAGCTGATAGCTAAGTGTTCCGCGGAGAAACTGTTTGGGATCTCGGTTTTATACATCCTAGAGCCAATGTCCTTCCCGCATAGCGGGGACTAGAAGGGGTGCCAGATTTGCCCTTTCGAGCGTTATAATCGGAGATCTTCCCTGTTTTAAAGTGAGTGATAATGATATTGCTCATAATGTCCTTGGTGTCCAAATTATAATGAAGTTACCCCTACTGATGACTTTTCGGTTTGCGACGCTTCAGACTGGCGAGAGTTTTTCGAAGGACCACGCTTCTAATTTTGGGAACTTTACTCGCGCCTGCTACGCGTGACCCACTAGCCAACTGACTCGCACGTCTGGGTCAACCGACTCGATGTTCTAAGAAAAAAGTTTTATCGCGCTCTGTCATTGCTTGTTTTGTCATACACTGCAGACCATTTCGTGATTAGTTTGGGTTAAGTTTTATGAAGTGGGTACAACTCGTACTTAAGCGAGTATGATTACCTTCGTAATAAATATTTAATTGAAAACTGCAACTCAACGGAGATATAAGTGCGAATGGTGTCTTAAGTGTTGAAGATGCAAGGGAGTGTATTCTTCTCGTATGCATACATTTTCTCAGTCTACTAGGACAGTGAGACTCTAGGCTTAGAGACAGATTAGTATTAGCAAACTTTCGCTTTTAAGAATTCAGAGTCGCCGATCGTATGAGCACTAAGCGACGCTTGCATAAGGGAATTGATCGAAAAATAAATAGGCGTTTTTCTTATTCTTTGTAAACAGTATGGAAAGATTTTATTTTCCTTGCTGGATGCCAGGCAATTGTCAAGGACAGCTGGCTATTGGTGTTCGCATCGATTTAATAAGCCGTAATATAATAATTATTCGCATATTTATAAGAAAATGGATGAAACTTTAGGTCGAACCTTCTCAGGGAAATTAGAAGTAATACCTTCTCGGAAGACATAGTAGATATTATGAATCCACACTATATAGATCGTTTGAGTACTACTCGAAAGATTGGGCGAATGACCTAGCTGGAATAATTAGTAATTTAAAGATGTATTATCCCCGTGAACGATACGCGGCAGTGACCGATTGGAGAAGTAAGTGCAAGCACCTCCTTCCAAAATCAGCTTGCAGGGTATATATGTAGATATGGATATAAATATTACTGTAGATGCTTTAATTTTGCGAGATATCGTAAAACTTAAGAATTCGCAATAATCGAATTCAAAGCCCTGATTCTTTGCTTGATATAGTATCATTTCTGCACGAATGCCAAGCGATGTGTGAGTAGTAAACATATGATGCCGTGTGGTAAGCGAGGTCTCAGCTAATACGCAAATGTATGAACCATAGGGGAAACACAAACGTAACGCTCCGGCAAGACACCTTCGTACTGACCAGAGAAACTCAGCGCCTAAGCAGTAGGTGTTAGTGAATGAGCAAGCGTTACCTTTTGGCAGTTTCCCAAAATGTAGACATTCCGCGAAACACTTATGTTTCGCGGGTGATGAATGGGTGTTTTACGTAAGTTCTCCATGTAGATATTGCATACTCATAGGCTATTTTCCGCTTAAGTATCGAGATATTCCAGTGATTTATGGAAGGCATTCGGTAATCAGGTGATATAAGGATTCGAATCCAAGCTATTATATTCAGGGTATGTCTTCTCATATAAAGGTGCCAATGAAGAGTTGGTGAAGAATGAAATTGAAATACAAGTTCCGTAATTCTTTGTAAGAATGCGCAAGTCCTCTATGTGCGATTGCTCGAATACTATGGAATTTGCTACGGATAACGAAGTGTATTTTTATGAAATACCATTTATTACTAAGGAATAATATTAGTTACACAGTACAGCCAGTGACGTATTTAGAAGCTCTCTTGATAGTAGGACATTCAATGAAGGACTTCGTTTTGGAAGATATGCATCTTGGTTGTTGATTATGGAAGAAACTGAAAGTATTTCATTAAATTTTCGATACAGAACATTGAGGAAACGGTGTAAAGAAGAATTATTACGTCTTTACGAACGAAACTTAATAAAAAGGGTATTGCTTCAAGCTTACAAAGAGATGTAAAGATGAGGGGGCATATGTCCCTTTTGCCTTCCCCTGAATATGCCACTGAGTACATACCTCTTTCCTTCCGTTATTTATTTTAGGTCATACATCCTCAGTGAATGAACAAACGTGATAGTTTTGCAATATTCCGTTTATTTTTCTATTTAAACTAACTTCAATTCCAATTTTTTTTATTTTGATGAAAAACTAGTCGGAAGGATATCTTTGAAAAGGAACAAGTTAAACCCCGAATTAAAAGCCATATCACTTTATCATCCGTTAACATAAAACACGGTAAGTTTTAAAATTTTTATTACCTTCAATACTAATTAAAGCCCTTATCAATATTTTCAAACGGAAGGATATATTTCTATGTTTTAATAATATTAAGAAATTATTAGGAAGTAATAAAGATAATATAGACAATTTAGACAAATGCGGAATGTACGATATCACTTGCTCTGAATGTAGTTTAAAATATATTGGTCAAAAAAGACGTAAATTGATAAAAAGATTCAAAGAGCATTTGGCACTTATCAAACATGGGAGGTTTCAAAATTCTAGCGTTGCCAAAGGTATGAATGACACAATATTTATTTACAAGACCTTAAACTGGCACACAATTCCCACACTGTTTAAATTCCATACAAAATCTATGCATATATAAAAATAAAGACCGGTTAATGAACCAAGACCTTGATTTTAATGAAACTCTGTTCAAACTGCTGGTCCAGCAGCCGTGAATTTCGACTCATGTATGTTTCTTTTCTACGTAAACTTTGGGCGGTTGTTCCCCGGCAGAGCTTTATCCTGTCAACAATGCTCTGAAGTGCTTTTCACTTTTTACTATTTGATGCATGAACATACGGTATTATTAGACTTAAGTAACAAAAATTATATTGAGTATATTTATTCGATATTCGATTAGTTGAAAAGCGTAAATAAAGGGAGGCATTTTTTAGTCTCATTTCATAGATATCGAGCATTTATTGTGAAATAATAGAGAATTTTCCTGGTTTTTGATCGGAATCGCCATAGAAACTGCAACATTCATTCTATAAACAATTGACAATTTCCCGAAATCGAGCAGCAGAATGAGGCATTTTTTAGATTTTTTATTATAAAATTTGCTATATTACGCGAAAAACCTCTCCCGAAATCGATTCTCAGACCCAGAAACATACTTCAACGGTAAACGATGCCCGCAAAACGACTGCATTAGATCGCTTCGGAGTCTCATTATGAAAGTAATCGCGCAAAAAATCGCATTCAATTTTAAGCCGTCAATAACTGCCCTCAGATCTTCCTCTCCAGACGTCTCGTATCGCTTTTCCCTTTTATCTTTTGTAAGGGTAACCGGATTCGCGGGCGTAATGACCTTCTCCGGAGCTTACTTGTCCACCTCTTCTGCCGCTCCGAATTTTTTTACGAGATTGTATCGCTCGATGCAATTATCTGCGGCCACTCGGATGAGATTAGAATGAGATAAGTCCGCGGTTGAATGATGCAGTGGAAAAAAGCTCTCTCAGTTGGTTATAGAATAACCAGACGTCGAACCTGGAAAAGTGGAGGAGCGTTTTTCCTCCCCGTCTGTTTTATCAAGATGCAGCGGTCCGTTTAGCTGCGCCACGTACAAAGATTGATCGTGATGTATATAAAATCGGGCTAATGATTGAAATGTCTGAAATGTTAATTTCTTAGGTTGTGAATTTATGTTTTTTGTGTTAAAATTAAACCATAAATTGATGATGAAACCAACAATTTGGCTCGTATTTTTTAACTTTTCCCGATGAATCAATATTGACTACCAAATGTTTGATTTTTTTCATTATTGTACTTGTTTCTAACCATTGAAACTATAGTTTGGCTCTATGCTTGACGACAGTCACATATTTACATACAACATAAACTTATGACGTATATACATACAACTTTTATATATACATTTTTAAGTGTTTAACAGGGGCTAGTATTCAAAGATATGGTCGATACGGTGTTACGTAGTATGTTTATTTCTGTTATCGAATAGCGTCTTTGTTTAGAAATACGTGGTAACTTTGTTAAAATACTTAAAATTTATTGTAGCCAATAAAAAAACCTTTTTACAATTGCTGTTGTTAAAAATTTTTCTTCTTTATCTTCCTTCTTAATACTAGGGAGTTGGGCTCCCGGATAGCCAAGTGGGTAACGGGTTCGACTTCAATGAAAGCGGTCCCGGGTTCGATTCCCTGTGGGGACCTACGCGCGAAATGACCTTAGCTGTCGAAGCACTTTTAACAATAATACTACTACTACAGTAGTAGGGGGTTTGCCTGTTCGTTCTTCGCTACGCCACCTTTCATACTTATTCTGTGGTAAGGTTATCCCTCCAGCCTTTTATTTAGTTCTTCCTATACTATTATTACCCTGCGGTAACGTATCTCGTGCTACTTTCACTATCTATGGGATTCCATTCGCGCTTTCTTTCGAATGTCCTCTCGTGACTAATTTCCACTTTGTATGTTTTTCTTGTTTTCTTCCGTTTCTCTGTCCTGTAACGTTTTACCCGTAACTTCCTTTAGCATCTTCATCTCACTAGTTCCGGGAGCCTACTTGGTCTTGCTGTTTCTGGTTGAGTTTCCGCCATACAGGCGATTAATGATTTTGTAGTAGTTCTGTATTTTCTAGGTTTTGTTTCTACCTCAAACCTTGTTCTTCCATACAATGTCATTCAAGCATCCATTTACTCTTAAAGCTTTTGTCGTTTCTTATTTTACTTCTGATTCTACATCACCACGAAAAATGTCAGTAAACGTTAAAAATGTTAAAAGATTTAATAAATGAAATTAGACAATGAGGAATTGCGTTTTATCGCCTACAGATTATATGTCTTCTTCAGTAATAAATTAGATGCTTTGGCCCAACGAAACAACGGAATACCATAAGAGAAGAAATTTAAATGGAGGTCAGGAGACTGGACTTTCAAGGTTCGAAGGCTAGGGGCCGTTGTCCTTCTAAACATTTTATATAATGTTTTCATTCAATTTTTATTCAATTTTCAAATAAGGAGTAAGGAATATTTTATGCAATTTTGAGCGAAACTCGTTTTATATAAAATATACAACATACACATGTTATACATATATTTATCAGAGTTCGCAAAGAAAAAGGAAGTTTCGCCTAACACGAAGGCAGGCTCGTCAATTCAAATAAAACACCTAATCTTGTTTATTAAAATTTATGTGCCCTAGAATTCCGTTTATGACGCTCTTTCCTTTCTGTATAATACATTTATATTTAGCGTAATTTTTCCCTTTTTCCACACTATTCACTTTTCTTTAGTTGCTTCTACAGGCAAACATTCCCGTATCAATCTTTACACCACCAATTTCACCTTCCTCTATTCACAACCTTTTCCTCTCTTACTATCCTTAACTACCCCTCGTTTGTTTTGCTCTTAAACCAAGCTAAGTTTTTCGATGTATACCACATCCCTATTTCCAGAAACTCCAGTCTTTAAATGCCCTATTTTCAAATGGTTCACATTTCACACTTTCACAGTGAGACAGTCTAGTCTTAGGATTTACCTACAAAGGCTTGTGCTCAAAAACTTTCCCAGACAGTTTCCTTGACGAGCTTACTCATCCCATGTTAATGAAATGTAAGGCTGTAGCGATAGTTCTCACTGTCATATCTTGGGTCCACTCCTTTTCGAAGGACTGCCAGATTATGCGAAGCATATTCTCTACTCTATGATAAATGCTCATCTTCTATTCGGTACGGTACTTCATCGTAACTCTTTTCTCTGCAAGCCATTTCTTCTTGTTTGAAGGAAAGTTTCCTCAATTTACTCCTGTACCACTGACCGTAGTGAACGGAAGTGGAAGAGTTTCAGGAATGAATTTGGGTAAAATCTGAGCTGAATAAAATCTTACAGTACCAAGGAGAACTTTATTTAGTCAACAACTATTTTTATATAAGCGATTCAGGCGTCGATTTAATTGATTTCAATCAGTATATCGTTGAACTCTACTTATATCGTCCTTTGACAAGTATAGATAATGAAACGTTCAAAAGAGTCAAAGTTTTACGAACATTATTCCGAGCCGAGCATATTTTATATCGCTGAGCTGCTAAATTTCTCTGGGTTGTCTCTGTACCAGAAAAAATACGAGGAAATAAATCGCGCAAATTTTACCATTCAGATAAGTCGACTCGAAAATAGCTTTAGCTTATCAAAAGTGGGGTTGGCGCCTCGTAAAAGAATGAAGATAGAAGTGAATGAATCCTTTGTGCGGCTTCAAGTTGCGCTTTGTTTGCAACTCGGCGCATTTTCGCGCATCACTTCTTATCACGCAATTACTCATCACGAATGCTGCAATTGTTTTACCTAATGAAAAGTAGGTTTCGGAGTAGGTTATCTTACACCATAATTTCCGAACGTTCTTAATTAGCCTTAATTGACTATTACGGTTGAGTAAGTTTCGTAAGTGTGGGCAATGTGTACAAAGAGCGGTCTCCAGGATATGTGGGGCATTATTGTAAAAATATAACAAATTTTTCATTAAATATTCAAATTTTCAAATGTGTGTAATTATTATTTTTCTAAAGCACGGAAAAAATTGTCAACTATTAAAAGGCGGACATTTATGGAGAAATGACAACACCATGGAATTTAAAGATTTATATCAATCTTGTCTTTGAACTGCTTTTGACTTGAACCTGCCAGCCTCTGTTGAGAAATATTCGACATTTATTAAATAATTTATTATTATTTATTTTGAAAAGGCTCTTTCAGCCGATCCTACTGTTTCTGGCATAGTTAAAACTACTATACAAAGTATTTCTGCGTATGGGTGAATTTCTTTCAAACTTATTTCGTGGATAATTTTCACTCTTCTCACAGTCTCTAATACCCAGAAGCCTTTTGCGATTGCCCCTGCCCCCCTTCAGACTTGTGTCTTTCTTTGTGGACGTAACTTGTCAAAGTGCGTTTTCCCAGATTTTCTTACATAACACTTTCTTATAGAGAAAGACTCCTTCTTCACTTGTGTAGTATCTTTCCCTCATTACACTATTTATCGTTGGTAGTTTTGAGAAATTTGATGAGTTATATTGACAAAATAATAACATGTCGCTAGTGAATACTATTTTACTTTTAGGGGATCGTATTTTTAGAGATTTATTCATAAATTTTTTCATATTCATTCATTCCTAATTTTTGAGTTTCATCAGCGGTTCTATCGGCAGTTAACTAGCCTCACGTTGATAAATTTCATATACTTTTTGCATGTTAAACATAATAATTTAGGAAAAGTAAAAAATTTAATTTGTTATTCGCTTCATTATACATAGCGATGAGCTTCGTATTTCTTTGAAAATGTATTTTTAAAACCTAAATGACAGAAATGTGTATTGTAAATGTGTAATTGTGTATGTTAAGTACATACCTTCATCTTCAAAATAATGAAGTTCATCATATCATATTATATTATCCCCTCCTCGTTCATCAAAGTATATCCTACGCCGCGCATTGCAATAGCCATTTCTTTAGTTTTCAGTGTATTTTTTTATCCTGCCGCTGACAATAAGTTGAACCTGGCTGTCAACATTAAGACGCAAGTCTCTACACAAGTACTGCGATCGCTCATTTATAACTCAGTGCTAATACTTGGTTGGATGTACGTTTTTCTCAGGATGACCGTTAACTAAGAATATGTGGAGAAATTATTGTGTTTGATTTAAGAATAGAAAACAGTGGGTAGAATGTGGGAAGGTGTCAAACGTTCCGTCTATAAAGGAGGCGATTATTCAAAGCTAGCGTTTACTTTGCTGCAAGTAAACGAAATTAGCTGCAAAATTTAGTTGTTTCATAAATGTGCATTGCTAACTGAAATTTGGTAGTGTTAGTATTCTAAGCCGATCTTTGGATGCCAACTGCCAAAATTGTTTAAACTGTTCATTTATTTTATCATTCTTGGAATTTCGAATCGAACATAATATTCCTCGAATAAAGAAAGAATCTTCATTCAATTTCCCTTCTTTTGTCATTTGTCACGATTTGGCAAGACAATTATTGCTATGGTAGGTTGAATCCCCGATTCAGAACGCATTCAGATGTTTGTGATTGCCAAAGAAAACGAAAAGTCACGATTTATTTATATAATCAGTTCCTTAAATCAATCGGTACAGTGCTGCAGTGACCATTAGGAACATACGGAGAAGAGTGATCTTTCTAAAATTGACCTCATACAAGGATTTTACATAATCCCCATAAGGGAATGTTGCCAAAAATTTTACGGAGTGCACTTTCAGGGTAAAACATAAATTTTATAGATTACCGATGGAGCATGCCCGAACAGGACATAGAGAGAGTTTAACGTACAATTTATTGCTTATTTGGACGACTGGTTGATTTATGGTAAGGATTTAGTTAACGACGATATTAGTTAACGTCGTACTCGGTGAAAGAGGTATTGTTGTGATAAAAAGTGTATCGGGTAACGACGCAGGCTTTGGTTTACGACGTCTTCTGGTGAAGATTGGCAATGAAAAACCTCTTCATTATTATTCATTTTATTAATGAATAATAATTGATTAATTAGTGATATTCGAATATTTGACGTACAAGATGCTACTGGGAAATCGCGCCATGGATAACGATTTGGTTAACGACGACAATCTTGGAACGGATAACCGTCGCTAACCAAGGTAGCGCTGTATAACTAACTCTGTCAGTACGCGATCGTTAGAAAGCGAAACCTTCACATTCATCCCTCGGAAGCAGACTTTTTATCTCGAATGGTTGAAAAACTACCTGTTTAATTAAGCTGGATTCTCCTCAAGAGTATCCGAGTGACATTAATGAAAAACTGCGCGCTTATTCAAGGCGCGAGTCTGACGAATCGCCTTTCAAACCGACCTGCGACCTTCCGGTTGACCGCAGAGTGTTTGACCGCAGGGACTTCGCTTTTCCACCACATCCACCCATCATTCAGGAGATATCCAGACCGACACAGTGACCCACATGCTCCAGAGGGTTCACGGCCAAGGCATGCGACACCCAGTGCGCCTGCGCGAGGTTGTTACTATTTTCGAGTGTCGTGAAAGGGACGGTGATGGGCTGTGAAGGGCGCAGGTCGGGTCGGCGTGAAAATGCGACATCTAAGGTTGGGCGGTGAAAAGACTGTGAGAGCGAATGGGGGCGAAAACCCCGTCCTCCCCGTGATCGTAAAAATAAATTGGTGCGGTAAAGCGGGTCGTTGAAAAATAACCCCTTCTCGTGTCGGTGTCCTGATTGATATTTAACTTTGGTGCGGAAGTGTTCATGAGAAAAATGTGTGGGTACAGTTCAGATACATCGGTATGTTCATAAAGAACGCGTTGTGGATTATCTGCTGACAATAGTTATGGGTGGTTTTTTTCTTTGGAGTTCTTTTCGATGGTCTGACTTGTTAACTGCCTCGGCATGTCTCTCCAGATTGTTTGTGGTAGATGGATACTTCCTTCCCTTTATCGCGTCCTGTTCCCAAGGGGTGTTCCTGAAATTCTCTTCGAAGATTTCTTTCATTCCTGCCATTATTTTCCGCGAATTTGAGAATGATTTGGATTTTTTTCCAACAACTACAAAAGCTGTAATATCTCGAATGTAAGTAAGCAAGATAAACGAGACGAGTGTAATCTTGATATCGGGTGATCAAATTGATGCAAATACTATTTTTATGTATATAATTTCTCGGGGACAAAACACCAAATCAGATATTGCAGGTGAAGGCTTGTTTTGTCTTTCTATATTACAGATTTTGTTGGTATATATTGTATAATTACCTTAAGAAGTCGATGAAAGTTCTAATAAGATAAAAATTTGCATTCACCTGCTCGAGAGAAAAATGTATTGACTGCTGAAGGTTGATATAACAAATTTGACTGTTTATCATAGATTGTTTCCTTGATACTAAGGACGTTTTCCTAAGGACATCTCTCCTCACTAATATTTTATTCGAAAAACTTAAAATGATTACTGAAATTCAGTCAGATATAAACTTAAGTGGCAAAATCACTTAGCAACGCCATGATACCGCGAGTTTTTCCTGCCAAGATAATGCATATTGTGTTCAATCATTTTGTTTCTTTTTCTTCAATAATCATACACTAGGATATTTTAGGGGGGCGTAAAGATATAAGTATTTATCGCTGTAGAAATAGAAATGATTATTTCGTACTTCTTTGTACTTAATGTATACAGTTAAATATTCTAAGTTCTCGCACATAGGCAACTTAAGTCATTTAGTTATATACAAAATTTGATGTGTGTAATTAAGTCAGAATTTATGAGGCGATTGGATTGTCTTTGGCGGAATGTTCTCTGATACGCTCGGAGACTTAAAATTTTAGATTTGTACCCCGCAAGCCGCAACTAGCGTATGGCAGGGGGTGTATTAACACCTTACCTAATCTACCCTAATAGCTTCTCTGAAGAAATGCGGAAAGAACGACCAGAAATGACTGTTTTAGTTATTAATTCCTTGTAAAGCTTTGTCTATGCCTTTCGGATATCACGCTCGTTTTATACCGGGGCTACGATGTCCTTTACTTTACCAGTTTATCTATAAAGTATATATGTAGTCATAAAATATTCGATTCTTTGGTTTTTCGGTTTTACCTAGAATTAAATCTCCAGACACACTGAGCAAGTGTACAGTCCTAGCTGCAGGTGGTTAGCGTTGGCGTTGTCTAGATGGTGGCCATAAATACTAAGGATTACTGCCTTTCGACGTTGGTTATCGTGTGTAGTAAGATTCAGTCCCAATAAGGTTGAATCTTATTACACACGATTCAAAAGCGACTAAAGCCAAGGTTCCAGCATCCGAAGAGGAACGGTCATTTCCAATCCTCTCTACTTGTTTCTCGCATCAGATATTCTTTCCTCCTGCCACCTTCCTCAAGTAGCCCCTCTAACTAGCCACTGAGATTCGAGGCTTCGGTGAAATTTATTCTCTCCCGGTGAATGGGCTCGTTACCTCTTTGACGGGAAGAAAGTCGCGGTCCATGGATTAGCGAGGTGTGGGAACGATTTGATGGCCCTTTAGAGGACGCGGTGATTGCCGTTGAAGGGAATGAGTTTCGTTGCCGTACATCTGCGGGTGATAAAAGATGCTTTTTTTGGGAGTGAAAAGTTTCCGTGAAAGATTCTGCAAGTCATCGTGGTTTCTGATTTACCATATTGCGGGATCTATTGATTGATCGTTTCCTTCGATGCCGATGATCTGGTCCTCTATCTAGGCAGTCTTCGGTAGTTTTGACCGTTGACGTTCTTTTCTCTATGGTGGAACCTTTCAATGATGTTCTTAGATTTGGCTCACGTTCCACGCATTATTTACTTCCATTTTATGACCCAGGGGGAAGTAATATTTCAGGAATCTGCTGAAATTCCGACTTTACAGCAGGGATTTAGATGGAGCATAATTGATATTCATTGTGTAATGCTCTTACATAACATCGAAATATTTTAGGGAAAGGAGCAGAACGGTTTAGATATTAAAATCTCAACTAAAGTATATCCTCACTTTGTTAATTAAAAACTGACTAATTGATTTAAATTTAATATGCCGATATTTTAGGCCGGGTATTTTATAAAAACATTTTTTAGTTTCATAGTAATTTATTTTCGTAATGTAACGTATTTGGAGAACTATTCGAGGAAATTTAATTTTTCATGAGAATCAGCCTGAATGTTTTACCTTTTAATTGTAGAGATTAAAGATTATAATAACTTGGGTTCAATGAACACCCTTCGTGTTGATTACTTTAATTACTGTTTGGCCTTTATTTATTTATTTACTTAGAGAGGAGCACCGTAGTACTTCGTTATCATAAACGCGGAAATGAAAAATTATTATTACAGAAATCATTTGCCTACGAATTGTAAAAACTTTTCCTTGGATGTATGGGCTGCAGAATTGATCTCTTATGTTATTTATCACCCTTTTTGTAGTATCAGCAGTGTATTTGGAAGTGTTTTGTTGATATATTTTATAATATATATTACACCTATATTAAAATTTCAATGTGTTACGATATATTATAAACCTAATGGTGACCCAAGGGGTCGAAACCATGGTCGTAGAATAAACTTTCTGCGGTAAAGGTGTAAGTCTGTTTCTCATTTTACTCCATGATGGAAAACTACCGCAAAGTCGAGACCGATGTAGTACATTCTGTATAGTTTACAAGATAAATAATGGAACTGTAGAAGGAATATATGCATTTAGGTCGTGACAGAATGGTAATATGGTTAATTACGCGGTGACAAAATCGGGTACATGTGAAAGACAGAACTGGTTCTACGTAAGTCCTATATGAAGAGGATTTAATTGTAGATAATAGCGATGATTATAAGAAATCCCAGCTATGCTTTGCAGATATAATTCCAGTATGATTTATTAACTGCGAAGAAACCCGGCCGTTCCAATTTTTCCTAACAGCCAGTTTCTACTTTTGTAGCAGTCCATTTATTTTATCCTTTCCGAAATACACCGACGAGAAAACCGTAATGGGTATTTTATCGATAAAATGTCGTAAAGCGAGCAAATATTTAACCAGATCTCAAGTGTATAACCGGCGAAAACGGGGATCGAATTTTACGGTGAAGAATTTAAAAGTCCGGGAACTCGTATCTTAGCTCCTAAAAATTTCGCGTTTTCCATTCGATTAAGCATAGGTCGTATGCGCTCCGTATCCATAAATACTCTACAAGTTGTCAATGCGTTCATGCGCTCGTATTTCACCTGTCGTGGGACAAGTACGAGCTCTGAAGCGGTCGGAATTGAGCGAAGAATCCACCGCTAAACTTATCTTCGCCGCTGGCGCGCCGAAGGAGTTCCATAGAACGGCACACGCGGTAAATTAAATGTGAAGCAAAATGACGCGGGTTGAGGTCGAACCGGTCCTTGTCTTGGGCACCGCAAGACGTCTCGGACCAGAAGCCGAGTCGAGGGAAGGAAGAGGGGAAAGGGGGAGGGATGCGGAGACAAATTCTCTTCTCGCCGCCTTTTCCTCCAGAAGAAGAAACAATTTGTCCCCTGAACTGCTTTTTTCAGACCGTGGCGTCTTCTTCTCGGTGTTGCCGTTGGTGGATATTTTCCTCGGAGTTAAACTTAGATTTTCTATGCTGACAAAGACTCCTTCCTTTTCGTCTTCAACCACGTAATTCGTATCTATCCGTCCAAGGATTATTTTCTCGGGACGAGTAATTTGGTTGAGAAAACTATACAGGGCGCATCCAGAATTTTCACTTGAGAGGGCTGAATTCAAGGATTTTAACTACGATACATCCACATCTACATAAATACCCTGCAAGTCGCTGTACAACATGTGGCAGGGGGTGTAAACATAGAGCGTTTGAGTTACATCTTCAGCTTAATGTTTGTCGCGTACCGTTCGCGGAAAGAATGAGTCCCTAAAACGACTTGTCCTAGCATTTATTTCTCTTATTTTACGCTCATTGTAGTGTACTTTCTCTGAATTTATCAAGCAATCTCAGCCTATCTTATAACCTCATTTCTTTCAAGGATTCCCAGCCTTTTACTAACAATCTCTTGCATTTCTTTCAATTTGCGATGTCTTGTGAAATGAATAATTCTCATAATAAGAAAGTATTGCCTGTAGAGATATATTTTAAGCGTGCTGGTATTTGTTAATAAGACTTGAGAATTTGGCTCTGAATGAAATATTTGTAAAAACATTGAGGGGGCCGTCAGCCACCCCCCATGGTGTGTATCTGTGTTTAAGGCATAACTATAACCAACTTTAACTTTAACCAACAAGCTTGTTGGGAAAGAACTGGGAGCGAAAAATTCACATATCCGGGATTCGAACCCGGGTTCGAATCATATTTTCAATTATAGTGGGAGCGTGATTAAATTCTTGGCTAATCAAGACGGTTTCGGACCTTTCTCTAAGATCAAGAATGTGGACGCTTTACTCATTGCGTATCTATGATACTTGTTTTTGAGTGTGCTGTTTGGTTTTTCTCAGTGCTTAAGTGTGTCTTCCGACGCGAAAGATTGGGGTAAATGGTTCTGGAATTTTCAACTAATGAACCGAAATTTATTAGCTTCAGAAATTAAAGTAAGATCCCCTGTTCGCTCCTTTAATTATAGCCATTTTAAGTACTCCATCTTTACTATATGCTTATACTTTATAGTTGGACTGTAGGTATTAGACCGCTAAATGTAAATGATTTTGGAGTTTTCTGAAAGTTTTGATTTCTTCAGCTAGCTGGATTTAAAATAAATTACTTGATGCAGAAATGGCTTCATTGGAGAAGGTTGAGGATAGCTTCCTTTTGTAGAACTCTCTGGAGCTTTTTAAGAAAACCATTCGGAGAGTATAAACTTCTTCTTCACCGGAGAATCGTTCGTAGCTACCACATGGACGCAACAGGTTGCCATGTTTTGGTGTCTTTCTAGTTATCTCTGCCGTGGTTAAACTTGAATACCGTGTAGGTCGAAGTGATGCTAAAGATTATAATTGATGTCATTAATCAAGCTTACTGTTCTAATGTTGAGGAATAACGTTCCTAATTGTAATCAAGAAATCGTGTTGTAATCCACTTATCTATATACGAATAAGGACCAGTAATACTGAAGTGCGAATGCAGGAAAACCTATTTCTAACGTTTTTCTAAGTTTTATTGTTTCTTCAGTTTGCGACGCATTTGTAAACCTCGTTTCATCGTCACGCGATTTCACTCAATTTAGGAATCTAATGCTAAACATCTACGATCTATGTATATACTTGGATTTATTTTTTTATTAAATAATAAGGACAGTCACAAACTTCCAGAGACAATGAAAAGGCCCTATTTGTTTCGGCCAAATTTGGTCATTGTCAGGGATCCCAATGTTGACTGGATTCTGCTGAAAGCGGTAGTGGTTTACTGTAATTTTCAATATCACTATGGATGTTTAAGTACATTAATATTTTCCAGCTTGTGGTAACTATCCGTCCTCATAAAGTTCCTTATAATGAAGCTCCCGTTGATAAACTATATGAAATTCATTTCTTCTGATAGCATAAAAGTCATAAAATAGCGAACCCACTGTAATTATCCAAAAGTCATCAGAAGTGACTCCGTTGATTGAGAAGACGGGTTAAAGCGCAAACCTCATTTTCCAGTTGAAATGATCTGAGGGCTCTCCCCCTCTTCGGGCCTAGCTACTGTGGGAATAGTTTCCTAGGGAATTGGGGGAGTGTGGTGTGGTAGTTTATGTGTCGTAAGGGCTTTCGGAAGCGGAGGTGTTAGATGTAGACAGAAGAAGTTGCGGCCCGGTCCAGCGTCAATGGATCCATTGGTGCGTGAAGGCTTAAGAACAGAGGGGGTTCGGTTTTTTAGGGATGGGACGTGGTTTTTCTCTCCACAGGAAGAAATTTTAAGGCGCTGACGACGGAAAGGCTAGGGAAGATATGGCTTCCAGGGAGCACCCTAAGTCAGGGAGTGTTTGTTTGTGGGTGGCCACTGCTGGCAAAAGGGGAGGGTAGATCACGAACAGAGAGATTTTTTTTTAGGAATCCGTCTCAGCTTGAGAAATTTTAGGAACTCTCGTTTATCTTAATTGATGATTCGAGCATGCCGTTAACCGCTTAAAGATAAGGATATAGTTTGTTTGGTCATAAACGCCTTTAAATGCCTCGGTTTTTACTGAAAAACGTGATAATTTTGTTTCCGTCTCTTACTTTACATCGATGTTAGGGAAAGTCACAATGGATTAATAAATAATTGTCAATTTAGACATTTGAATATTGTTAACAAGATGATCATTTGATTACTTATGGTCTCTTACAAAATCTGTTGGCTCCTAAGTAACAATGTGTAACCCGTTCGTCTTTACTGAAAGCGGTCCCGGGTTCGATTCTCGGTGGGGGCCGATATGCGCAAAATAAACTATGCTGTCGAAGCACTTTCTATTGGTTCCTCTGCAAAATCTGTATTCATATTCAGTGCTTAAATATACCAGAGAAAATATTAGATTGAATAGAATAAAATAAAATAAAGGGCTCCCAGATAGCCAAGTGGGCAACGCGTTCTTACTACTTACTACCATTTAACAAATTATAGTCAGATACAATACCATATCATATTTCAGTTAGATAAAAAATCATACAACAAGTTACAATCCCTTTAAAGTACCATACCACAATTTTACATAAATTATTCCCATCCAATAAATGGTTGTCTAGAAATACAAGCAATTCTCATGCATATATACAAAATAATTATATCTGTTAAATTTTTACATCTATTTTTAAATTCTTTTATATGTCAATAATAAATATTATAGTTAAGATTTTGTTAGCAAAAGGAACACGGCTGAGCTAATACAATAGTTTTGAAAAAGCTCCAAAAAAGGAGCTTTAATCAAAACTGTCGTATGAATTTTGGTTATTAATTCTATAAATTTTAACTAATATCCAATAGAAAAGCTATAAATAAGCCATAATATATTGAATTACTAAAGTTTATCTGCTTGACAACTTTTTATTGACTGGAGAAGTGATCAAATACTCTCTGTAGCTAATTTATTATTAACAGCTGGGATAAGTGCCTTTAGCAGTGAAAATATAAAACTGTCAGCAGTATTGATTGAAAAACCTTTTTCTCGGTCTTTTAAGGCTATTTATATCGACGTGCTCTAGCACTCTGGTATATACATATCTTTTATTTAATGGGTTCAAATTTCCAATCTTCACGGAGAGACTCTTAAATTACTATGACACTTTTCCTTCCAATAAATATCCGGATGAGCCGTCGTCTGAGCGAAAATGAAGGGATTTTTCCTTTGGTTCTTACCAACACATTTCTATCTCATAGACATTCATGAATGGAGGTTTAACAGAGAGGAGCAGATGTCTATTATATATACTATTATTAGAGAGAGAAATATTAGGAGAAGGGCGTTTATTTGTGATATTTGAATGTGTGTACGTTCATTTACAGTTCGTATTTCTACGACATACTACCTTTTGTTTTATCTTAGCGCTGTTGCAGTATATTCTGAATGATTAAGATCATCTTTATGTCTCAGTATACGTGAAGAAGAGTGCGATGGCGTTTGGGATGAAAATGCGTATGTATGATCTATAATTTCATAACTATCCAAATTCGTGAATTATGAAAGATATTAACGTGTCGTCGTTCTCAAATGAAATAGATGTATGTTTTTCAAATTACGTTGCTTATCTGCAAGTTTCGAAATAATGCATTTATGTATTATTTTAATGGAATCGTCTTTCCTTTGGGATCGGGATTTCCTTCTCGGAATTAATGTAGGCAGTAATAATCTAATAACACTATTTATTTCGAGAATTTTTTCGAGATCGAGAATAGTCAGTTTCTTTTTATATCTGGTCCTAAACCATTAAAGATTCAAAGAAAGAGCTCTTGGGAGTAAAACAGGACAGAAAGTAATTAAAGCTAGAAAATACTGTTTGGGTTAAAAAGCCTATATGTGCAACTAGGAAAGATAAAAACCCAGCAGGAAATCACCCTCGAGAAATGGAGCGCGAAAAACCTGCGAAACTTAGTGACAGCATCATCTAAGATTTAAAGAGAGGAGAGGAAATGTGAAAATAAGAAAAAGGAAAGTGTCAGCAACACAATACTGCTGGACAGGACGAATGTAGTGCTTCGATAAGCTCAAGTATACTTATATATTCCATAAATATATTATCTTTATATTAGATAAAAATGAAATCTAAAAATCATATAGTTAACTTAATCGCCCTTTAGATTTGAATACTTTTCGGGTATCACACTATTCTCTCCTCCTAGATTGCGCTTAAAAATCTCGGGTTAATGCTAAAGAATAGGTGGTGCAATAGAACAATAGAAAAGGTGCAGCGAAAGGCGATACGTTTTGTGAAGAGTTGCTACGATAAATCAGTTTCACGCAAAATGGGAATCTTTGGAAGTTAGAAGATTTCAACAAAGGATCAATCTACTGGATACATTCAGAGAAAGCACGTTCAGAGATGATGTAGCAGATATAATGCGTTCACCATGCTACATAGGCCGTTCCGATAATGCGAGAAAGATCAGAGAAATAGATGCTAGAACAAATAGATTCAAGAACCCAATTTTTCCGCGAACGATACGCGAAAATAATCGATGGTGCATGCACCCCCTGCCACACGCCGAAAGGCGGCTTGCAGGGTACAAACATAGACATAGACAAAGAATATTTTTCTTATTACTTTGCTAACAAAGCTATGGGTTTTGTGAATTTATTTATGAGAATTTCCCAAACTAAAACGTTATTTAAGAGTAAGTTTTAATTTGATGGTTTAAATTCTTTGCGTTCGTTTTAAATTGGAGAAATGAAAGGGTTAAGGAACTATGGACATAAAGTTGGGTAGATTAGGACGACGGCAAACCGGAAGAGCTTTTTTCGGGCTTCATGCACTGACTTTGATATTCATTCAATCACACATTCGTTACTCCGTTAACGTATTTCATGCCCCCAATGACATCAATCTTCGTAAATGCCACTTATTAAAGGTCCGTTCACCTCAAAGATCCGTGGAGGAAGAGAAATAAGCTCGATATTAGCTTTAGAAATAAGAAAGACGGCTTTTGGAAATGTCACGATGTCGATAGAAACTGAATCAGGTTTTTATCCGACAAATGTTCGGATGAAGAAGTAGCTTATTCTCATCCCAAGCTTACGAGCGATAGACTCCGAGGAGGACGTATAAGTTTCGAGTGCCACGGATAATTCATTGGAATGGTTGTTTGTATTAAGGAGAGGGGATTTTTATTGAGCGAGGGCGATAATATGAGGGCGCTCGATTTTCTCTCTCTCGCTCATTGAAGTGGCGGTTGACATCGACGCGGTGAGGTTAACCCGCAGAGAAGCCACAGAGATTGGATATCCACTTTATGTTAACAGAAGAGTGGACTATTAATGAGGAAACAAGAAACTTCTCTGCTGAGGCTTCCGAGATGTTTTAGCATTTATCATGAACTCTATCCTTTGCATTTTAATAGTGCTGAAAAGAAGAGTACGATTCCGTCTAATAAAATTAATATTGAGAAGAGAGTTGAGATGAGGGAAGAGAGACCTTTGCCCCTATTTTTTTTGTTGATATAATTAACTTGTAGGGAAGCTATTTAAAATTATTTTGCTATTTACCTTTCACGTTTTCCATAGACTCAACTCGGCAGTTCAGCTATCAGTCCCATCCTCACACTAGTTTAAGGATGCCGCTGTTTTGTCATCAAAATATTACAAATAATTTTCGATTAACCGTCGTACAACCGTATTAAGGTTCGTTACTAACGTAGTGTGGCCATACGTGCTTCTATAGTTTGAATTTTCCTCAAAATAATCAAGGTGACATTACTAGAAAACATTTAAGTTCCTTAATATTAATCAAAACTTCAAGTTACCTCCATTTATATTTGTCTTCTAACTGTCGATGATTTCATTTATAATAAACCGTTGATTAATGGGAGTCGATATTGCTGTTCTGATTTAAGAATATTCTAAGATAATTAAAATGTTACTTGAAGAATATTCTTCCTTCTTCGACGGTACACATCACCAATAACAGATCGCAGCTTAGGGTTAAGGCAAAGCGTTCACCTCTCCGAACGGCGTGTCAGAATGTTCTAGCAAGGTAACTGAATGGTTAGAACAACCGACCAGCAATTCAAAGATCCGGATTCACGTCTAAGTTCTGTCAGACTTTCTTCATGCCCGTTTCTCCTTGGGAAATAATTACCATCTTTATCCAGGCGAGACTGAAAAGACTCCTTTTCCATCGAACCCAACTTTACCAGTGACAAATAGCATAATTGGAGATTAGCTTGACGAGAGATAGCTCGAGAATAAACAGAAGGGTATGCGAATATAGAAAACGTAAGAAATTCTTAGTTAAAAGGGTAGTAAGAGAGGGGATGCGAAAATACCTGGTAAACCTACTGATAGTTGTAGCTTCAAGATGAAAGAAGCTTAAGAAATAAACCTACGAACTCATGGTCAATAAAATTCTTCGTTACCATCAACAATTATTGACATATACCGTAGCTCTACCTTACCTCTACATGAATATTTTAAAGGTACATACGTTTTTGGAACAAATTATAGTCAATAGGAATGCGAAATGCTGGAAGCCATACGTACGCGAAACAGAGAGGTATATTTCGAGGTTATCATCTCCTAACTCTATTGGATTAACATGCGCCTCCAATTTACTTGGCTTTTCACCTCAACGGCTTCCCCTACGCTGGTCAATTTACTACTCACAATAATCCCTCTCTGAATTTTCGCTGTTTTTGCGAGAGCGCTAGGAAATACATCTTGGTAGAATGTATGTAAGAAACCGCAAGACGGGTATGTTAAGAGCCACTGTGCATCCCTTTAGGGTGTAACACGAGAGTCTTCCTTCGAACTCTGATCTGGGGAGAGTATAGTTACCGTTTACACCACTGTGGTGTTCTTGGGTCAGTGGTGAAGAATTGGTTGAGAGTAATTGGAAGGTATTTCTTAGACACATGTACAATTTGCGTGCGGTAAGAAGTTAATAATTTTTAAGACATATCGGTGAAGCGATATTTGAAAGATCAAATGGTCACTTAGCATAGATTCCAGCAGTTTTCATTCCTCAAGAAGATGTTCAAATCCGTAAAAATTTAGTGGTCTTTAAGATTTAGCTTTCCTCTCGTTTTTTTTCATCAGTTCGTGAATTTATTCTTTATTTCAAACTTTATCTGTTTATTCTGTTTCGCCGTATATATATTTGGCTATAAATTGTATAACCTACTATTTCGATTTTCTTTAATTTCACAACATTTTTGTAGTTATTCTCCATTCTCTTTTAATTATGGAAGCAGAATACGGAACAACGAAATAGTGTTTCATAAAGAAGGTTGCAAAGGAAGATTTAAAATGCATGACTTGAGTTTTCCTCCGAGATTCCAGAGACGCCATAAGTTGAATAAAAATAATTTCAACTTAAAATTTTAAGTTGTAAATTCTAATTCATCCGAATTAAAAGTTATAACATTGTTCGGTGTATACTTGCATAAACGAGCGTCTAAGCCTTTCCTTATGGTTGAATTAAATGCTCTATGAAAACCTCTTGTTTAAGGCCTTTGAATGGCCAGGTGGGTGGCGCGATCGCCTTGGGTGAAAGAGGTCTCGGGTTCGATTCCCTGTGGGGGATAATAGAACTTGCGAAATAACTTTAGCTGTCGAAGAAATTTCGATAATATTATGGCAACCACTTACTGAGTTTTTAATGTACTTACATGGTGAAATGTATTTAGATTTAAAGCAAAGCGAGTTTTTATTCATCATCCAATAGTATTCTCAGGCAAATTTTACGCTTCGAATTTGTTCCAATAGGTCATATAAATGTAACGAAATACAGGATATGAACTCATCATCAGGTTTTGTAGTTTTCACCATTCAATTTGTAGCATGCCGTAAATACGGATGTTAGATCTTGTGTCGTCGCATATGAAATGTGCCTCATTGATTCGGAGCGAAGAAAGGGAAGAATTAAAATAAGAAATATGGAATGGAGGACATAGAATTATTATTGCGGACGTAACAATGACGCTGTAATCAGTCACTGCGAAGAGAATTGGCTTTCACAGTGGGTAATTGGGGAATGAGAAGGCTGGAGGGAGGCTGGTTTTGATTCATACGCCAATCGTATCTGTGAAAGTTGAAGGAATGTTCGGTTTACGATGATTAAATTCCGGATCACGTCTGGTCATATTAGCTTCTAAATTCTCGCTTAAATGTTGTTTATTCGTTTACAAGGCGGTGGAATAAGCCGTTTTGAAGCCTAAGAATAACTTACGCAAGTAATTTGTGGTGAAGTGATTAATTAAAAAGATTAAACGGAGGAGTTGAACAATTTCTCTGAAGCTCAAGCTTAAGCCGTACTCGTGCTCTTATTGAATCAGCAATGAGTAAGAAGGAAGCTAAAGTTTTTTTATTATACGGAAGTAATTGGTGGTGAGAGAAGGAAAAAAGTAAGTTACCGAGGTACCAGGGTTAGTGCATTCAGACAGGGACCACAAGGAAAAAGGTGAAAGATGAATTTACACGTAAAGGCGTGGATCTAGGAGGCATTGTTACACTTTGCATGCTGTCGGGGCAGGGATTACATCATCACGTGGGCCTTGGATGCCGGAATAAGGGTGGAAGTATTTAAAAAGTCAAGAAATCAAAAGATGAGGGTGTGCCATGGGTAGACAAAACTGACAATAAGTATAAAGAATGTATAGGGTATTGGTATAGGGTATAGGTATATGGTATAGGGTATACTGGTCATATTTTTTTTGGGTAAGATCTTGAACAATGGAAACACGTCTTTTCGTATTCTTGACAGGTGTATCACATTGGAACAAATTGGCGATCACAGTGAATGAATTACTTTGAAACTCTCTCTTAGATCTATTTGACTGATTTATGTTGTCTGAAATTTTGGTCCTTCGACTGAATGAATACTAAATCCATTCAGAAAAGTTATTTAAACTTTATTATCAGTAGATAAAGATGAAAATGGTTTGCTTGAGATATTCTCTTTAATAAGGAGGTGAGATTGAATGGGGAGTGGTTTACTTGATCACTCAATATTTATGCCATGTTCGCATAGAACACGATTTAAGTATTGAGTGATGTCAAGGTTAAATAAATGTTAGATATAATGTAGAAGTTCACGGAGAGAACCTAATATGAGCTTTCTTATATGAATATTATTTCTCTCGTATGTATTAAGGTATTTTTCGATCCTTAAGAGGCTGATATTACTTTAAGCTTCGTCATTCCGTATCAACTACTGACTTCCAATCAAATTTCGCAGGTATGTTTTGCTCTTAAAATATAAAAACCTTGATATAGATGCCAAAGAAACATCTTCATAATTAAATAATTTGATCACGGGTTGAAGTTTACTTGAGATATACAACACGAGGGAACACACCATTATACATCTCCAGGTATTATTTTACACCCGCAGAGTTGTTTTCTGCTTTGCATTTTATCACCCATGTCTATGTATTCAAATACTTTGTGGCAATCGTTTAAATGTAACACTATTTATTCTAAATCTCACTCAAATAAAGACCGTTATATTATTATATGTATTATTATTTTATTATATTTCGAACAGCTCACAGCGTTTAATCCATATGAATTACCAACGTAATGATTTTTATTTTTCCTGAGAAGAAACAGTAGTGGTTGCAAGCCTATTTTCTTTTAGATAACGGTATCCAAGAGTGGTCTTGTAGACGCTGTTCGTAAAGAAGTGCCAAATATAAAGGTAGATACTAAGAGAACAGGTATGTCAAAATCCCGTCTTTCAAAAAACGGTAGGGAAGCAAAGTAATAAATAACGAAGATAAATTGAATTCCCGACTTCATTCCAAAGCCGAAGCACTCTTACTTGATTTCTCACATAATTTTCACCTTTATTTAACTGGGTTAAGTACCTTACGAATGGGCTCTAGACGTCCTCCGGGCGAATCAGTACCGGGAAGAAAGAAATGTCAGTCACATTCCCTCGCATACGTGTTGTTGGGAGAAAACCGAGTTAACGGAGTTGGAAGGAATTTACTTACGAAATGATCGAGACGTCATCATCTTCGCTTATCAAAAGATTCTCGAGAAATCAAAGAAAGTTCTTAAAGACTTAACGGGTTCTATATTATGATGTAATCCCANAAACGGAAGAATATTGTTCTTAGAAAAACAATACAGTTAATTTTAAAAATATAAATAACATACGGGAAACTGAAAGGTAATTTATTGAATTTGTACGTTACTTAATCGGTGAATCAGGGAAGGGAATAAGGGATAATATTCTCATTAAATTTAATGCTAGAATATTTTTGTCACCTATTTATGGCTAATTAAGTTGCATTAAGTTTTGCTTATTTTTTTGCGGAGCTGCAGTTCAGGAAACGTTGATTCGTGAATTTATTCTCCAATATTGGAAATCTTGACACTTCTTTTCCTTCCAACTGCTCTCAGTGTCAATATATAAAGATGTCTAATCAAAAAATTAACCTTAATGCTGAAGGTTATTAGGCATGAAAAAATTTTGCTACGGTAAAAACTAGTAAATATTGTTGGTCATAACATTTATTAATTTCTACATTCACATTTCAAACAGCTAAAGAATATTATCAATAGTTAAAGGGCTAAATCAGAAAAGCACATGTAGTAATGATTTTATTGAACGTTATTTTACAATTTACAATGCTGAACATTTTCTCTACCGTAAATACTATAGCTCGATCACTTGCGATTGATATTAGGGTCGCCGTACATTTAGTTTTCCCTCTAGCAACTTTTTTTGTTTGCCTTGTAACACTTATGAACGAACCGCTTCCTACGTTAACCAGTAATCTAAGATTACAAATTTAATGACAAACACGGAAGTGCAGTGAAATGACCCTACATTTTATATCATTTGATAATGAGTGACCAAAGTGAATGCTCCTGATCAACGTCGTTTATACTTTTATACATTTTATAGCCATGAAAAAGATAGAGGCTGAAGGAAATGAAAGATACACATTTTCCTACCCTTTACCAAGGGAAAACTAACAAATCTTTAATATTAAACGTTTATTTCACTCTGAACTGGTGTTTATTAGTAATAAAAAGATTCATCATTCTATCTGGTCATAAGTGACTGTAAGTTTTATTAAGTCTGACTTGAGTCATCGTTAAATATTATCCCTTAAAAGTATTCGAATTATGTCTATTTGTCAGCTTTATGATGATGTCACTAAGCATTTTCAAGCATTTTTCTTTTGTCGACTTTCTTTTGAAAATAGTGCTGTTTCTCATTGTTATCGCCGGAAAGACGAGAGAAATGTAAATTTAATTCTTTTTCAAACACTTTCGTTGGCGAGTCAAATAAATTTGAAATAATCTTGAAAACGTGTTGTGAAATTAATACTAATTCCATGCGTTTTTATTGTGAATTTTCTAAATTATACGTCAGTTTTAAAAACGCGCTGTAACTATCACGGTGACACTTTAGATAAAAACAGTCGCCAGTGATTTCACTTACAAGTCGTTTTTCATGCTGACGAAAACTTGCTCCCAGGAAAGATATACTAAAATAAATTAAACAAATTCCTTTCATCTTACTCATCATCTGGCGTCGCTTATTCGGAGGTTTTTATGGTTTAATTTATTGACCCTTATTCGAACCCTTTTTATTGTATATAGTATGCTACTGCATTTTTGCGGCTTCTCTAAAAGTCTCAGCCCTCCTATAAAGAATTTTATATGCATTATAGTCAGGGTCTTTTTTTGCCGNGCCAGTGATTTCACTTACAAGTCGTTTTTCATGCTGACGAAAACTTGCTCCCAGGAAAGATATACTAAAATAAATTAAACAAATTCCTTTCATCTTACTCATCACCTGGCGTCGCTTATTCGGAGGTTTTTATGGTTTAATTTATTGACCCTTATTGGAACCCTTTTTATTGTGTATAGTATGCTACTGCATTTTTGCGGCTTCTCTAAAAGTCTCAGCCCTCCTATAAAGAATTTTATATGCATTATAGTCAGGGTCTTTTTTTGCCGCTTTCTGAAGATTATGTAGATTGGCTGTCAGTAAGAAACTCAAGTAATAAGAAATGTGAAAGTGTGCAGCGTAAAAGAGTACAGTGCAGTCGACGAATTCCAAAGAATTGCGTGTTGAATGAGATTTCGGAACATTGAATCTCGTTCATCCAGTTATCAGACGGTATCAGAATTTGAGTTTCATTTCTGTGGTTTCTAATTGGGAACATCAAATGATATATAATTCTATTATTGATGCTACGACGGACAAATTTATTTTAGCTGAATGCGGGAAAAGATTAGAAAAATTATTCTTTTACTTTACAACTAAAAGATATTTTTCAAGTTATAGGAAAAGCAGTATTTTCTGTTTATTTTCATGAAGTGGATAGGAAATGTATCAACAAAACAACATTATGCTTTATCTGAGCTATCGTTTGACTGTATATATTTTCGAAATAAGTTTCAGAGGGCAAAAGGAAGAAATAAGTGCCTTGCGTTGTTAAGGCCCATCTTAACTATTTTCCGTAAATCGTTACGGAAAACAGTTATGATTGGATGGATAAAGAGGAAATGAGCTCTGAATGTTTTTTAGACTTATTTATATATAATACATTTATGTGTCATTCAATTGAATGTATACGTTGGGCGTTTCTAGCTACGAAACAAGGTAATAAAGAAAGGAAGAATGTTCCTATATTCCTATGTAGATTATTAAGGAACCCTTAAGATAGGATAAATAGAAAGCAGGACGTGTAGTGATAATGATGTAGCAATGTGTAGAAAAGAAAACTATTTACAAACAAATGTTAACATATTTTTTTACGACGATATTTTTATTTAATTGCGCCTTTCCAATTATAGCATCTCTGCCATTTACTAACACCATCGTTTTGAAGGACATTATATAATTTGCCACTTCTGAAAAGTACATTTTTAAGATAGATAGTATTCTGTGCACTTCTTCATATGCTAAACCTTTGGCGAATTTCTAGTTCCATAAATCTGTTTTTATTCACCCATCGGTACTATCCTCTTTGTCTATTGGAGGCGCGTGCTTCATGTAAATCGTGCATTCATCTTGACTCTGATGCCTTGGCCTTAGATTCTAACCTTCGGGTGGGACAACTCTCTTTTGCTTCCGTTTAGCCGTCTCTATTCGGTAGGATAAAGTCCTTTGTGCATCTGTCCGTCTTATCAAAGTCTCCGCATTCTTAACTGCATCAGTTTCGGCTTCACGCATCTCATTCGCTCTTTATCGCCGCGGATGTACCGTTCAGGTCCCATTGTGGGGATTCTTCTTCCCAGCAGCTTCGCACTGTCGGATCGAGACATAGGTCTCCCTTCTCTTCGATTGAGCCTTCGAATTCTCTACCAAACCGGTGGCGGTCTACTTTTACCGCCTTTGTGGCTTAACATGAAAGGGCTTATTCTACTCCCTGTTCGCTATCATAGGGTTACCCAAGTTTCCTTCACCTTCCTCTCTCCACTAAATCCATCGACTGCTCCCAAAGAACATCAATCTCTTCAACGCTCCATGTTAAGACACGCTTAAAATGAATATTTTTCTCTTTCACGAGGCGTATCCGTTATAAACAAACAGAGGAGATGTTCTCGGCGACCGGGAATGTGGAAGAAAGGAGTCGTTGAAGTGGAATTTTCGTCCAAAAACGTCCCTTTTTTGTAACGTGTTCGAGTGCGAAACGGAAGAGGTGGACATCGTCGACGACAGTTAAAATTTCAAATTTCTCTTAACGTGATGAGTCTAACGTGCTCTAACTCGTTTAATGCATTCGGTAACTCGGGGAACGCGAATGAATGAATTAAATTAAATTAAAGATAACAGCGTTTGCTCTTATCCTTACGTACAATATCTCCGTCTTGTTCAATTTACTTTGGCAGTCCTGACCCTGCTGTCAGCTAGAAGAGCCACTAGTCAAGAAAATACTGGATAATTTCTAGTTTATGAAGTACAGACGTTTCAGTAGAGTCGAAGATGGTAGTATACAAGATTATTAATTAAATTAGTATGAATTTAGAGCAGAACCTAAAGTGAGGATTCATTTGGTCTATGACAGATACTGGGTTTTCATTTTCTTATTGCAACTCAAAACAGCCAGAATTAACCGATTACGTTGTATCATGTAACAAATAATTCAAAGAATAATAAACAACTTATAAACGGAAGAATATTGTTCTTAGAAAAACAATACAGTTAATTTTAAAAATATAAATAACATACGGGAAACTGAAAGGTAATTTATTGAATTTGTACGTTACTTAATCGGTGAATCAGGGAAGGGAATAAGGGATAATATTCTCATTAAATTTAATGCTAGAATATTTTTGTCACCTATTTATGGCTAATTAAGTTGCATTAAGTTTTGCTTATTTTTTTGCGGAGCTGCAGTTCAGGAAACGTTGATTCGTGAATTTATTCTCCAATATTGGAAATCTTGACACTTCTTTTCCTTCCAACTGCTCTCAGTGTCAATATATAAAGATGTCTAATCAAAAAATTAACCTTAATGCTGAAGGTTATTAGGCATGAAAAAATTTTGCTACGGTAAAAACTAGTAAATATTGTTGGTCATAACATTTATTAATTTCTACATTCACATTTCAAACAGCTAAAGAATATTATCAATAGTTAAAGGGCTAAATCAGAAAAGCACATGTAGTAATGATTTTATTGCATGTTATTTTACAATTTACAATGCTGAAAATTTTCTCTACCGTAAATACTATAGCTCGATCACTTGCGATTGATATTAGGGTCGCCGTACATTTTGTTTTCCCTCTAGCAACTTTTTTGTTTGCCTTGTAACACTTATGAACGAACCGAAAATAACTGACACACGAACGACACCATTGTTTCTTTAATCTAACATCAAATTAAAAAAGCAGTGTGGGACGAAATGTATTATACTCGTAAAATACATCGCAAACGTAGATCTACAGATTTCGTGAAGGCGAAATTCAAACAATATTACATTTTTGGGTTTAGGACTCTCCTCTTCATTTTTTTTTCGAGTAATAAAGATTTAATTAATAAAAATTAATCTGTGCGTATTATAACGACATNATGTCTGAGGACGGTTGGGGCTCTCTAGGGAAGGGGTGATTCTCCGGGAAGCGATGTTCTTGAGTCTCCGCTTCAGGAGGCGTTCCACTAAACATTCCTTGTATCCGTTGTGGAGAGCTATTTGTTTAATTGTGTTGAATTCTCTGTTGAATTCTTCAGAGGAAAGGGGAATCTGGGTCAGGCGGTTAATCATGGAGTGGAAAGCGGCAAGTTTATGCGAATGATGATGGGAGGAATTGTAGGGGATGACATGGTCGGTATAGGAAGGTTTGCGGTAAATGGCAAATGTAGGGGTTTCGTTTTTAAGGGTGATGGATAAGTCCAAGAAGTTAAGGCATCCCTCCTCTGAGTGTTCCATGGTGAAGATCAAAGAATTGTGGAGGGAATTCAGGAAAGAAATTCCCGTGGAAGTTACTAAGTTTCATTCCTTCTGAAATGTCTCCTCCATTCCACCAAGTGACGCTTGACCACATCAATTTTCTAATAAAAATTAATCTGTGCGTATTATAACGACATACAAGGTTAGGTGGAAGAGACTCAATCGGGCCTAATAGGGTCTATCTATCTATCTATCTATTTCTTTCATTCTCTAGCATCTTCGTTTTATATCTCTGGACATCCTTATTCCGATCATAGAACCAGCCTTTTATTTGTTTCCATTTCTTTACTCGGCCGACAAGGGAAGCTGTGGAAGCGTGAATATTTTCACAGCAGTTTGAGAATGCGCTATCGCTTGATTCGCAAACGAGGCTTTGAATGGGACGAAATAAAAAAGGTTCACCGCTTTCTTCACTCTCCGAAATTAACCTCGCCATCCTTTCTTCCTTCAGAGAGCGTTCGTGTCGCGAATAAATCTCAGATTCGCCCTTTTAGTCATCGCTTTAAACCGGACGCGAAATCGGAGATGCAAATAAAACAAAAACCCTCCTCCCTCAGGAGCCGGTTTATTCATCTCCTTATCTTTGATCTCCTTCATCTTTTCTTTATTTTTTCTTTCGTAATGAAACTTCGGCTACTTCATAACGGGAGAGCTTTTGACTCTTTCTTTTTTAATTGAGAGGAATGAGCAAGTTTGGACAGCTTTGGATCCGTAGCGTAATACACGTTTGAAGACTGTTTTCTATTTGCAAACTTTTGACTTTTGGGAGCAGTTCACTGATGTGTATTTGCATATTAAGGTAATGACTGATTGGTTGAGAGCACTTGGTAAATAACACATCTAATGGTTTATTTAGTTATATCGAATTTAGTAAAATTTCAAAAAGGTAAACTTTGATCGCTGATGAAGCTTCGGAATCCACTCTGCGAGTTAGGTTTTAATTTTATGACATGAAAAATTAAAAGTGCATTCATTTCATATTAAAATTGCATCCATAATTCATGTCTTGATGCTCTTAATTTTAGTGGAACTTAGGATACTCTTGATTCCGTCTCGTAGTGCCATCCTGGACTCCAATTATATTGGTTCATGAAGTTGCCCCCTGGTTTTTGATATAGTTTATTTCTCAAGAGAAATCCTTCCATAAACATTTCATTACAAAGTATTCCCGAACAGTGTATGGAAGAGATGCGGCATGGTAGTTCAGTGATTAGAATACCTGCCCGGAAAGTGGGATACCTGGGTTCGAGTCCCAGTAATGTCACTATTTTTCACATCTGTTATTCCTTGGGTTTTAACCGCACGGCTTTACTATGTAAAGTTAAAACACCTTTCCTCAATCATTCGTAAGTTGTTCACGGAGCTTGTACTTGATGAATTTCTAATAGAAAATTAAAAACGTCATTAAATCAAAATCACCAGTTCATACTAATTATTAGCTGAAGGTTGAAAGCTGTATTTAAGAAAACAAGGAGCCGTGCTTAGGCCATTCCTGGTTTAGAATTTAATGATTCATATACGAAGGCAACATTTATTGATTCGTAATACTTGAAGAGCATTTATTATGCTAAAAATAATAGCCAAGGAAGACATTTTTGAGAATGCGCTCTGTAATGAGCTTAATTGACTTAATTCAGTACAGCAGGAAAATAATATGTATCAATATGAAGGAGAATATCATCACAAAGTCAACGTAGACGTACCTGATTAATTGACATAAATTAATGAAGTATAGTAAGGTGTGAATGAAGTACGAAGAAAGATAATTGGTAGTGCACAAAATATTGGAGAAGATTGAAATAGAGATGGGATATTTATTACGGGATCATATTTGTTATTCCACTCAGTGTCTTCGATAAAAAATGTAGTGATTAGATTCACCGGAATCCAATTAAAAGTATCTTTGCGATCGTCGCCTTTAATTGGATAGCATTCAGTGGCGTACGTGATGGGATCTTTAATCAGACTCTTAAGAATAATTGCGAATCAAAGGCGAATGATTCAAACCAAAGAGCGACGCGTAAATGAAGGGAGGGGAATTTTCGAATCGCCTCGATGATTTAGTTTGGTTTGGCGATTTTTTTACGATCGATATAAATCCATCGCCGTTGATATTTGTGGGTGCCGTGGAGTGGGTAGTGCGTCCGCAAGTGTGTTCGTGAAACGCCTTTTCCACGAGATTAAGCACCCATTGTTGGTTGGCGAGGGAGTGAGAAATAACGGCAGGGAAGGAAAGGGAGGTCCTGTGACAGCTTGTGCGACGTCTTCCGTTGGGTCGTTAACACTGGCGAGGTTTTGAATGAATGACCTGTTGTGGAAGACGATTTTTACCTCTGCTACCTCGAACGACGTTTAACAGTCGAGGTTAGATGCTCTTCGCTGTAGTAAAATTAGTCGGAATCAATGATTTACGAAATGGATCCTCGTGGATATTTCCCTATTTCAAGTAGGGTGGTATTTTGTGGAATTTGATCACGTATTTCTTCTATAGACAGAAGAAGGATATATAATTTTCCACACACAAAAATTATTATTGACCATCCGTTCATTTTTAGTGTCACCTGACAATGGCATTGTAACGCCGAAAACTGTAGTCAATAATAACAAATATTTCATTTCACAGGTATAATCTGTGTAATATCATGAATTTCCACAATATCACGGCCGTCTCCGTAGATTTAAAAAATATTTTGTTCGGAAAAGTATATCTCCTTTCTCTCTCATGGATTTCAACAACGTTTTGGTCGCCTCGGTAGATTTTAATTCTTTTATGCACAACGTCATAATTTTATTTCTTGTGCAGAAACTTACGTGTTCCAAACTCGATGAAGAAACTAATTTGTAACTTCTTTATCATCCATGTCGCAAAAATACCTGTAGCTTTTTTTACTAACTATTCTTTTTATACCATATCCATTACTTTGGTTTACCGATAAGAAGAAATTATATTCCCAAGATTAAAATGACGCATAATTAATGGTTTAATTTAAAAATATGATCATATACTATCACACGTATAGTAGTTCATGCTTGAATATGGATTTCAACATATTTTTTTCAAAAACGTAGGATTCCTTATGCATAAAGGGTCGTTAAACTCTGTCATTTACCGTATTCGTAATGAGTTCGAATAAGTGAAAGCGAATATTCGGATGACATAATTTTCAATGCAATTTCATAAGCGATGGTATATATCACTAGTGCTTATCCAGTGAGATGAATGGCTGAAATCTTTCTCGAAGAAGACTAGGGGAGGATTCGATAAATATTAATCGTTGGTGTAATTTTTCGGCACGTCAGGAGCTGAAGATGTCAACCCGTTCGTAAGACCTGCAGAATAAAAATCTTTTGTTGAGAGTTACGAAGTGTTTATAATGAAATATAAAAGAGTTAGCTGTTGGGAATTAAAGAAAAAGAAGAATTAGGGTAATACGGACATTTAGAAGAATCCTTAGCCTGACTTAGGATAAAATAATCATATCCTGCAGTAAACTTCACAGAATCAGGCGAAATATTGTGGAAATCCATAATGGAAAGACTCAGAAATTGAACTTTTTCTGAGTGTGTTTCCAATACCCTGCAGGAAAACACCTGACGGAAGGTGAGGGTAAAAAGCCTGCGAAACCTTCAAGCAGTTTCTAACAAAATTCAAAGGAGGCATCAAACTTGTATGTCAAAGGACAAGACACTATGATTGTATTAGTTAAGAGTGCTTCGACAGCTGAGGTTATTTCGCAAACATGGGCTCCCACCGGGAATTAAACCCGAGATCACTTTCATCAATAGCAAACCTGCTACCCACTTAGCTATCCGGGAGCCCAAATAAGAACATTATGAATGTACTTTCACACAATCATTAAGTACAAATAAGAACAGATATTGAAGTTACTGATAAAAGATAATTAAGCAAGTAATGCGATTTAATAGATGTATTATGTAATGTTTCACGAATGATAATATATAGAAAATAATAAGGAAGTCAATGATAAAAAATTTTCGCCCTTCATTTTATGGATTGGCTGCAAATGCTGCTGTTATATACCAGCAAGTCGTGTTAGATTTCGCTTCCGAAGTTTGCTTTGGATGCCCGTAATAGCCGTTTGGGGCTCCGAATTCTTTTATCGCGTTCTCTCGTATGAATCAGCCGGCGCAATTTCTTACGTCGAATGTTACGGCTACCGTTCACGTGTGTCTTGCAACGTAAACGAGTTTACGTTCTCTAAATGTCTATCCAAACAACACGGAATGGAAGCTCTTGCTTGTTTATTTTCGTGCCTCTCCTTAAATAGCTAATTCTACGCTCTCAGTTGCTACGTGTTCCCAAAGACACGTTTGCGGTGGCCATATAAAGCGGGGGATCATAATGAGCCCTCTCCCGCTATTGTTAAGCGGAGAAGATGAGAATCATCGGGGCACGATACTCTGTTTGAGCGTCTGGGTTTACTCAAATAACATAAATCGTTTATCTTTTTAGAGCCTTGTGCCTCAAAATCATCTGTTTACCATGCGTTTATGCGAAAGCAGTTAAGGAATGAGGAGATAGCAAGGTTTTACCGGCGATAAAAATTTAATATTTCAGTTCATTACAAGAGTATTGTGTGTTAAACTTGCGCGTAGGTTTATTGTTTTCCCCGTTTGCTACCAGCACTGTGCGCGTGCGTATTATTAATTATTTTCATATATCTTAGGGAATAAACGTTAGGAGGGAATATTTGGCGGTAATTCTACTAAAATACTTCAACGATTCTTTTTTAATAATGTATCACAAAATTTATTCTTTTATTTTATTGAATTTAATAGAAATACTTAGGCTTTACTTCGTGGAAAGGCATGACAGAAGAGAAAGAAAACTTGGTAAATTTTCCTCTCGTTTTTTATTGGCGACCGGTTTTGCTAAAGGATTTAGCACTTTGTGAGCTGAGAATGGTAAATCAACTGCTCACTTCTGCTCAAGGAAGAGATTATTGGCTTAATCTCTTCCAAGTGTAGTAAAAAGTGAGAAATATTACAGGTAGAAACAAGCTCTGCGTGATTTGGAAGTATTTTGTGGGTATCGTATCAGAATATTGATTCTGAATGATGGAACATAGCACATCTTTACTAATTAATTGGTTGTTTGCGGTTAAATTGGCGGGGTGGGCGTTTTCGAGCTAGGCTAACAACTTTGAGGTCCCGGGTTCGAATACTGTTTAGGACATGCTTATTAGCGTGCGTTGATAAAAAATTAATCGTAACTGATGTCTCATATGACTAAATTTCCTTAAATTTATAAAAAAATAAAATGACTGAATATCCCAAATAAGGACGCGATTGTTATTATTTTATTTGCTTATCTTCCTACGAGTGCTTTGGGTTCAACTCATTGAAATGTTTCTATTTCTTCACTTCCTGGTAGGGCGTCGGACAAATAAACAAGATTTGCTTCCGAAGAATAGTTATTGATTACTTTTCACAGCTTCGTCTGATGAGGTGGAAAGAATTCCTTTATCGCTGCCAAATGCGAACGGAATCTTATGAGATTGTTTCATCGACACGCTTTGAAGGGTGCCTCCGTGGTGGTCTCTTCGGTCGTGCTTTTCTTACTCTGTCTAATTTAAGTTCCAAACAGATTCCTCCGAATTTACATTCCTAAGAGTTCACTGAAATGCTTCACGCTTCGAGGTAGGAGATGGAGATCCGATGGTATCCAGGAAGAGAATTCCCATTTGTTTACTCGATGCGCCTTCGAGATAGCTATTCACCAGAGAACTGTTTCTATCGCCCGTACACAGATTGCATGACCTGGAGTGACCCTTATTCAATGCGGATACCGATCTGGCAAAAGTTAGGTTTGTTGTATATGTTGGAGCATATCTCGGAAGAGCGGCGTGAGGAGAATGGAAATAAACTTCCTCTTAAGCCTGGACGATTTGTATTTCTCATCTGTAAAGAAAGTTGGAGAAATACTGGTTGCTCCAGTGTGCTCAATCCTTAATTGGTTATAACTGCAGTTCTAATCACACTAGAACTAATATTAATGACTTTTATTAAAAATATTAGAGGAGATGAATATGAATAACTATAAAAACTGTCCTGACACAGCTTTATAAACATGAAAATGAGTTATCTACGACTACATTAATACCCTGCCAGCCGCTTTTCGGCGTGTAGTAGAGGGTGTATAAACACCAAGCGTTCGAGTTACCTCTTCAGATTATTGTTGTCGCGTATCGTTCGCGGAAAGAGTGAGTTCCTAAAACTTGTCCTAGCATCTATTTCTCTTATTGTACGCTCATTGCCGGGTCGGTCGAAGTAGCAGGGAGGTCGCATTACGTCTAACGCGCATGTACTTTCTCTGAATTAATCAAGCAATCGCAGCTTTTTCTTGAACAAATCGTATTGTCTTGCGCTGCACTTTCTCGATTTCGCGAGTATACGCTTCATCCGCTGGATCCCATATACTCGCCGCGTATTCCTGATTAGGCTTGAACAAGGTGAATCAACATCGCATCTACCTGTAATACGCTTTAACCTAACTCTTTAGTTGCTTTACAGCAAATTTTTCGGATATGTGTGCTCCAGTTTGAGTTATCTGTATAGTTTATTTGATCCTGGTGGATTTATTCGTTTGAGTTTATGGAACTTTTACTTGAATTGTAGAATCTCAGTGATTTTGAAATTCCAGTGATACGTTCGATATAGTTATGGCAATTAGAATACGGAATCATCTACGAAAGAATTACCTTCTGAGCTTGCGATCGAGTTTCTATTCTACTTGCCTAAGCTAAAATTAATGCGGTAGTATTTGCTTGCATATACTAAAATACTAAAGTGTAATTTTTAATGGTTCGGGAACGCCTTGGAATTTTTCCTTATGAACGGTCAAATTCCAGCTCTAACCGTTTGGTTACTTTCGTATGACATTGGCGTTCGCAACTCTTTGACACTGGAATTTTTGGCATTGGTCTCATAACGCCATACCATGTGGTGGGCGTTAGCAGTATATCTCTAATTTCTACAGCGACATACACCCAAGGAAGCAATCACTTTTAACAGTATTTGACTGTGAACCTTTCTTAACACTCGCGACACGGAGCTGAGGTCTCCAGAGACTTAAGAAAAACATTTTCTAAAAATCTTTAAAAATTTGTTTATCCATAATTCATTTCTTGCGTATTCCTAGGGAATCATATTAAATAAAATTAAAATAACAATATATAACAAAAAATTTATACCTGAAAAATAACAATAAATTTATACCTGAATTAAAGAAATAGTCGTCACGGGAACGGAGAGCGTTGAGAGTCCTCGGGGATCCGACGTAGAAGGGTGCTTGCTACACCGGCTCTCTACTCTATATAGTGCAACTTCAAACGCTGTTATGACAGTGTTATTAGTTTCAAACTCAGATAAATCGAAGTAAATTACTTAATATAAATGAATTTTCTTTTGAAATAAAATATTAACGAAATCTTTATATCGTTCAATTTCTATCTTCGTAAAAAACATTCAATTTCTATCTTCGTAAAAAATAATCAATTCCTATTTTACTCCTAAATTATGTATTTCACGACGATGAGAATATTGAAGGACATAACTTTTACCCGTGCCACCAAGAGTTTAATCTGCGACCATGGTTTCAATTATGGCGTCAAAACCATGGTCGCAGAATAAACTCTTCTTGGTACGGGTAAAAGTTGCGTTCTTCATCATTCTCATCGTCATGGAAACCTGCCACGAAGTCAAGCCGGAAGATATTGTTAGTATGCATTTCAATTTTCGAATTTTCACAACATTGCATAATTTATTGTTTGAATCATTCCCTTCTTCACTTTTCATTCACTTACTTTGGTACTAAATACGGTTGTACCTCGACCAACCACTCTAAGTACGAACTTCTCGACTTACGAATGTTTTTCTTACTCCGTTTTGACCTCTAGATACTCGAATTTAATTTTAGGAAACGAACCGATAGAACCGAAAAGAATCAATGGAAAACTGGGTAATAGATGCATACCTTTCAAGTTAGGAAATCCGTACATCAGGGTGCCACTGTATTGTTATTATAAATCGATTTAAAGATCTCATTCCTCCGGGACACAAGTGATTTCTCTATGTGAAAATAATTGAGTTTGTGCTCAGATTATTAAAAGAAAAAGAAAGTTTTCACCATATATTGAATTACATCTGCTAGGAAATGTCATGTTGAGTTAATTTCGGGGCTTGGAATAACCATTTTAATAACGACCAAAGATCTTTTTCGCATAGTTTGACTCATTTGAAGACGATTCCGAGCTCAGATGAGTTAAGTTTTTGCTGGAGATATGTGAATCTAGAGATGACTCGAGTAAAAGATACTTTTTTATGAGGAATTTCTTCAATAAGATACGGCTATTGGGGTTAGGTCGGTGGAACTATCTGAGGTCAAGAATGGGCGACTAGTTTTCTTCTACGGTCTTTATCCGCAAATGGTTTCGTTACAGCCTACGTTTTTCTACTTCGCGTAGAGAAATCTATTAGGATCGTCACTGGCTCGAAAAAAGACATCTGTAGAGTTTACTATAATAATAATAGTGATTATAATCGTATTTATTTGGGCGAGATTGAGACTAAAAGTCTTCTCTTCCATGTAGCCCATACTATCTGATGGCGAAAATAATGATAACCGTAAATTATATTCAAACATGGGCAAAATACAGACAAGCATGTTGATAAGTCTCGATTGGTTCTAAATAGATTATGGCAATGATAGAACAGCTTGCAAAAATTTCAGACTTCTATTAAATTTCATTTCAAGATATCTCATAAAGTGTACTAAGCTGAGGTTATCATTTTTATCCTATAATTGTAAAAGACTATTTTTGCGTTAATTTCTTGAATATCCTTTAGATTTTTCAACAATAGGGATGCCTGTTTAAGTTCAGTATTCAACCCTAAGGCCGGTTATAACCTCATCCCCGTTACCAATACCTAGTAGGGAATACCGATTACTAGGTAGATGAGGAGTGAGGTAGTTTTCCCTTTCATTCCTCCCCGAGCCAGAATGCTATAAGTGGACAAAGATTACGCTAGTGAAGCACAATGCCTCTGCTAGGATTCCTTTACGTGGCATTCCGTTAGGAGAGACTCTAATTTAATGCCCACCACTCATACATCGGTAACTTTCATATCGTCACAGCCATTAACTTTTTGTACATATGTTTGCCGATATTTTAGATGGATTGATTTATTTTTCTAGATTTAAGTTAATTGTTTATGGTTATTAGCGTAATATTAATATCATGTAATATCTTCAGAGGTTATTAGGAAGAGAGGCCATTTTGACCTAACGTCGCAGCAAGAGTAAATGATATTAATGTGCAACATTGAGACTGATGTGAATGAAAGAAAAATTTTTCTCTATTAACTACCCGAAGACAAATTAAAAATATTCCATTCATAAAGATACGATACCAGGACCAACTTTTGGGAAAGTGAACCGGCCCCTCTTGATTTCTGTTTCGTTACTAACAGCATATTGTTATGAAATTGCATTTATGGAATAGCTCGTCAAACATCCTCTGGTGTCACGGATCATGGAGTATCTCCATGGATGCTGTTCGTCCCTTCCCTTCTTCTTCGCCACGTGAAAAAACGCCAAAGCGACCAGTCGAGACGGCACCTTCTCGACCGTTTTATAAACTCATTGCGTCTCGCTATTGCCCTCCCCTTATCAAAGAGGGCGCCAAAGAGCCTCTAACCCGAGCCTCTTTCGAGGAACTGGTTTGCAAAATTCGCCGCTGACGTGATCCTTTAGCGTACCAAAGTCGCATACAATGGAATCTCGTGAGCAAAGCAATGCAAATCTCTTATTTGCGCGCGGACGCTTTTGAAGAAAGAGTGCGTTATTTAGGCAAGGAGTAGGAAAGAAGTGTCCTTGTGTAAGATGGGCACAACGGGTCCATAAGTTTCTCTCCGCCGCTGTCAAACCTTTTGTCGCTTAATTTAGAGTGTCGTGTACGTTTTATTCATTGGGACAGCGCCGTTAGTTTCAGTCAGTGAATGCGACGAGTTACGAATCTCTCGGAACCTGCGGTAGGTAACAACTGTGGTTACTTGCCAGACGGTCAAGTACAATTGTTGAGCATGTGGAAGAGGATTGCCTCGCGAAAGGTACCAAAATGAAGAAAAATGTGACTGAAGCCATCTCCTAGGCGGACTGCTTATAAATATTCTGAAACCTATTCCGATTTCTTTATTGAGGGAAGTCCAAAGTCGAACTTCGCAATGGTATTTTATCTCACTGCCACGTTGAAGAAGTGTTGTCAGTAATTTAGTTACGATGCTAGACAGGGCACGTTCCAAATCATGTCTCTTCTTCAGCTATGTAATGAACGGAATATTTCCCTATTTAAAAAGTATTTCATCAAATATTTAGTGGTTTTAGCTTCCATTTGTCCATTTCAGAGTCGGAAAGGGTTTCATATGTCGGCTTTTTAAGGTAATTGTTTATTTTGGTCACGTATTTAAATGATATCTTCATTATTTTACCCTTATACCACCGACAAATTGGATCCATTCGAATTACTCTGAACTAAATTCAGTTTAGAGAAAGATCCTTTCATGAACTCATAATAAATTTTCTCAATATCAGAGTATCTATTCACTCAGTTATTCTTCTCTCCCGAAGATGGCAACTTAGTTGTCGAAATACGTATCGAGAACAATACTTGCTTACAAGCGCGACCACGGAGAACCCCAACCCCCGCTGGTGGGAACTCTTCAACGGTTAAGTTTGCACGCAAACAACGGCTATTTGGAGCTATTATCTGACTCAGAATATGAGAGTAGATTAAGATTTATTATTAGATAGTGCGTTTACCTTCGGCTTTAATTAGTGAATGTTATTTATTGGATCATAGTGCTTGAGTTGTGGAGACTTCTTTCGCTCACAGCGTTCTTGTTCATTGTGAATTGCAAGGGTAAATTACCTCGTTCCTCATCTCACCTAGTAAGTCTCATTCCCTCTCCAAAGCTTTTGATAGGTAATGATGGAAGGATTGAGGGTGCAACAAGCTGTCATGCTGATTACCGACAGAGAGGGTTTGATTTAGTTCACATGGAAACGAACTTTGTGAAAAACGGAGGAATGAGTGATCTTTTTTTTTTAATTATTTTGTTTGCCTCAGTGGATTAGATTATTTTTCACCTGTAAATTCATTGAACACTTGGATGATTGGTACAATTCCTTCTTTTGATAATCACTATCGTCAATGGTGTTATTCTTAACGGTAGTCTTGATAATAAAAAATTTGCTGCTACCTAAGCAATTGTCTTCGTAATTTGAGGAATATTGTCGAATACTATCTTAAAAATTTCATGAATTTCCATCAGTTACATAGATGAGATATCAAAGGAGGTCGTTTTCGTGACCATCACCTCGGACCAAGTGATACGACTGCTTTCTCTTTCATTGGTAGAGACTGGTAACCATATGAATTTCCTTGTTAGATATATTTTTTCTTATCGAATGTTATCATGTAGAGTATGACTCGAAGGTTTGTGAGGTTGCGATCATATCGCGTTTTAAAATGGAAAGCATTCTGTCAAACACTGCTTGATGAACATCTTTGAAGTTGTTAGTAGCCGACGGAAAATTCCTCCTGTCGCAGCTCTGGTTCGCAAATCCGCATAATCCCAGCTCTAGCACGCCCTGCTCGTTTTCCTCTCGCAGATTAAAACTGTTTTTTAACCCGGAATTTTAAAATCTCCGTCGCATCCATTTCGCTTCGAGTAATATCATTTTTCCCGCTATCTCCGCGGATTATCCTCCGCTCTATTAGAGTGCGCGTAATTGGAACTACTTGAATCTTGCTTAAACAGTGTCATGTAATCGTGTTATTATATCTAAATAGAATGTTTTGTTTTTTCTTGATTCACGAGGAAAGCGATAGCGTTAGGTACTCGAAGAGATCTTTAAGGGTATGGCTTAACAAATAATTTATAGTTCATGAGAAAATTTCTAGTAAATAAAATAGAAATGGAAACATAAGGAAAAGGATTTAGGTGACTTGGTACGATAAGGCGTGCACCTAGGAAAATTCGCAAGAACATGAAATGTCTGACGGGACCGGGACACAAACCTGGGCCTCCCAATTGCCGGTTGGTTGCTCTATCCATTGGGCTATCCCACCAGAATATTTCTCCTCGCCGTTTAGGATACTTTTTTCCCGGTCCCGTCAGACTTTTTTTTAATGTCCATTTCTCCTTGTGAATTATCCTTGATTGTTATGCCATATTACTGAATCTAAAGAGGATGATGTCGATGTTAGATGAATATGGGATGTCTTCAATTTATCATTAGTTCTGCCCTCACTATGCCATTTAGAAAGTGAGTGAACGAATTGCATGAATATACTATGCACACCATCGAAGGGTCACTCGGAATTTTAATGGTGATATCAGCTTCAAAAGTTATAAAATCCTATGGATGTGGTATACTCTAGAATAGATCAGAATACCGGTGGAAGCTTCTGAAAAAAACTCATGAAAGCAGAACTCGTCCATGACGATTTTATTATTCCATGATAAAGTCATCAAGAAATCATCAATCGGAAATTTCCCAGTATCAGGCGAAGTGTTGTGGAAATCTACTGCAGAAACGAGAAACACAACGAATTTTAATTATCCACCTAAATCGCTGAAATACTAAATAGTTTTTATTATTAATTTATACAATAATTTTATGGAAAAGTGCTATTTGTAGTTTTATTGTTTCTGGAAAGAAAACACTTGGTTGGCCATATGGACATTGGTGTACTTGTAGCCGTCTTTTTAAAGTATTGGAGAAGCTAAGATTATCTTTAGCTACCCTGGGATGGTGATATACCCTCCGCCGTTTGCCAGTAGCCACTTTCAGAGTACATATGCATCGTTAGAATGGTTATTGGTTCGATCAGGCCATAGAAATAGAAGTTACATTACTCGTTAGTCTCAATCAAAGCTGGATTTTAGGCGCGATTCAAAACTATAACAAGTAGCCAAGTAGGTAACAAGCTAATAGGTTGACTCTTAATGCACTCCCTAAACTCTGTCCACCGATTTAGAAATAAACTTATTTCTGCTTATGACATAATTTCCTCGATAATTATCGGCCGACTTGATCTTCTCCAGCCAACATGTCGCACTGAGAATTTACCGTACCTTCTTTTCAACTCGCTCGGGTTCTTCTCTTCAGTGCTTAACGACCACTTGGACGTGTGCCAGGTAGGTTTTCGCTCGCCTCTTCACAGAGGCGTGGACGAACGGATGTAATGGAGCAGGAGTGTGGAAAGGGGCAATGAGAGTGAATGGGAGATGAAAAGATATACGTCGTAAGAACCGTGGGATTCTCAAATGGGTCCGTAAACCGGACGAGTTGCTAAGAAAGAGAGGCTCGCGGAGAAATTGTTTCGGTCGTGAAAGGCGACTTGGGTTTCATTCACGAGATTGGAAGATGCGAGGGCGTGGGCATCGTCAACGGGATGTAGCGTGAAAAATTCTCTTTTGCGAGATTCAGTGAGGCTTAAAGAGCAGATTTCTAGCTAAGGAAATTTTCACCTTCTGATGATTACAGAATACAAGTCTCCTGCTTGAAAGAAAAATTATAGCTTTTTCTGGGGCAAATACTGTTGCTGTTTTGTATAATAGAAAGCTTGGTAGCTTTCAGAAATTTTTATTTTCACAGTAATCTTTGATCATAGTCATACATAACTGATTATAATGAGCTTACGGTTAGTCAATTGGGCAGCGCGTTTGCATTTGATGAAAGTAGTACCGACTTCGATACCCGGTAAAGGCCTATATAGGTATGTGAAATGATCTTAGTTGTCGGAACACTTCTAAAAATGCTATTATGATATATTTATGAAACTTCTTTCTATAGGAATACAGCAAAATGTATCTGATTTCTACCTTGTAGAAAACCAAGGAAAACTTCTGTCATCTTTGGAAATACCCGTTTTCGAACATAGGAGTCTGTGATCTTTTTCCATAAGCTTGTCCGCGATTTCCCATATTCGTATGTGGAGTCACTGTTATTTCTTTAAAATTTAAAGATGTGGTCACATTTCCGATTTTACTACATTCCACGACTTAAACTGTAATTATCTTATTTATGCAATGTTTTTACGTTTTCTGTCATTTATGTTATAAAGGAGTTTACCGGATATATCGGATATATATATAACTTTTCTCAGTATTTACAGCGGCGACTGTCATAGCTGCTAATTAAGCGACGAATGTTAATCAGCTCTGGGGGAGCTCGGTCCTACCTTCTAACGGACAAATTTTATTGATAGCAAATTTTACTTTAAAAAAAATAGAAAAAATACTAAATTGGCAAGGTAAAATTCTGAATAATCGTTATATTTTATAAAAGTTTTTGAATCAAGAATAGTATTCGATTATGGGGTAATAGAGAATTATCTACAAAATTTTCTTTATCCTGGTTTTTCTTCCATTTTTATGGAACCATTACATCGTATCTGGTCATTTCAAGTTGCACCGAAGGAAAAGCTATGCACTAAACCGGAGAAAATATAATTCACCTGTATTTCTTATGGAAGTTACTAAAATCAAATAAATAAATATATAAGCGGAATTTGTTATAGACGAATATTATACTATCGGTAACATCTAACACATTTATGCATTATCAAAGCTTATTATTTATTTTTTAATGAAATGTGGTATAAATATTTCAAAATAATTTGTAAAATTGACATAGGACGTTAGGCGGAAGAGAGACTATGTGGAGGTAAAAATGTTAATAATTCAGACAAATATGTTTAATAGGGATGAATTACAGAGGACATATGAATTATAGAGGCATGTATAGAGGACAAATTTAGACAGAAAATTATTCCAATAGAGATATTAGTTTTCGACCCTGCCAGGATTCGAACCTGGAATCTTCTGATCCGTAGTCAGACGCGTTATCCGTTGCGCCACAGGGCCTAACGATAATGAAGTACGACGGAATGTGTACCTATATGTTTCTATCATATTTTATTTACTACAATGCATTTGTAGATTTGAAGTGGTTAATTGAAAAAAATTCTCTCGTCTCACTATTTCGAAATATCGCCGTGGTATTGTGCACATGACTATGGAAATCTAGGATGGAGGGAACATGGTCTCCATGATTGTATGCGGAATCCCTTGGAATTAAAGTATGCATTTAGGTTGGATACTGTTATTAGATAGAAAAATGGAGTGTCGATTTTTTTATTTAACTTCATTCGAATAGACAACCAGTTTCAACAAATAACCTTCATCTTCAGGTCAGAAACATTAAATAAACGGAACCTTTCAAACCAAAAGACGTTTGGAAGGAAAGAGGAAGGGGCATGAAATGGCTTAACCATTTTGAACGGAAGGGGATGGGGCAGTTTCACAGAGTAGAGCCTAATTTTTTTTTTCATTTGGTCATGTCTATAAAGGTAAGGAAGAATGGACTTGAAAAAAGTCTGATGGGACCGGGAATCGAACCCGGGTCTCCCAATTGCCTGTCGGGTGCTCTGTCCGTTGAGCTATCCCGGCAGAACATATCTCAAAGCCATTCGGGAGACTTTGTGTGCAAGGACTTTGCGATTTCGTCCACATAGTGGCATCGTTCGCAGTCACGGCTCCATTGAAGCACCGGCCACACAAAGTGATGGAAAGGAAACCCTCTTCAAGTTGGAAACACAGGAAAACGGGTAAGGGTAAGGTTCAAGTCCATTCTTCCTTGGGATTTTTCCTGGGTGCGCACCATCTTGCGCAAAGTCACCATTGCCCGTTTTCCTGTGTCTATAAAGGTATATACGAAGATGAGGTAGTGGATTACAACATTGATTGACTTACATTATGTTGCACACAAGTTATACGTTTCCGGCGGATAAACCTCCGTCGGAAGGTGCTAGGCTTGTATTAAACCCGACCTCGTTCCCCTCTCCACAGCATGCATCCATCCCTTTTTCCTCCGACCATTCTCCAACCCCAGCGACTTCTTGCATCCTAATAGATAAGCGAAATGCAGATCGCAGTGGGCGTCGAAAGCGAGCGATTATTCCACGAGCGAGACTCTGGAGCAAAACGAATGGCGTCTGAGAGATAGGAAGACCGTGACTCGCTTAATGCAGCACGCTCGAATCACGAGGCGCGCGCTACACAGAGAAGGCTTCTCTGCAGCAAACCCGATCCGAAAAGGACTTCACGAACCCGGAGACATTTTCTTCCCGCCCTTATCGATCGTTTCGGACATCGATTCATTCACCCTAGGTTCGATTTATCGATGGGGAGAGTGGTAGAATTCACGTTCTCCACTGGAGCGACACGAGAGCAGTCTGTGTTTACAGCCGGCGTCGTGTCCCCAGGTCGTGTTCTCTAATCGCAGCGTTGGGCTATATGTTTTGCCTCCATAATCTTGGACTGTATTTTGATCTTCCGCTCCTGACCTAGGATGCTGCGTTGTCTCGCCCGCTAGTTCCTTTTGCTAGTCTGAGGTCGCAGAAAAGGACCTCTGCGGCGATGTCTGCATCGATGAAAAATTTTAAGCGGATTTATTGGATGATGATAGTTCATAAATTTATTATTCAGGGCCAGCCAGACAATACAAAGCCTTTCTCAGGGCGGTAAAATTAGTAGTAGTAGCATTGATAAAAAAGTGCTTTGACATCTACATTTCGCACGTAGTTCCCCACCGAGAATTGAACCCGGGACCGCTTTCACCGAAGTCTAATTCTTCCAGAGGGAGGCTTATTATCTACTAAATATTCCGAGGAAGTACTTGCTCCAGATCTTTAAATACTCTAGATGTAAGTTCTTTTCTTTGAATATCTTCGTCATGCGCTATCTCAAGGCACACACCAGTATTATTCAATGAAAATGTTGCGATTTTAACCGTCGAAGTAAGAAAATATACGACGTGTTTCATGATAGAAATTCGAAGCCGTTTTATACGAATTGCCCCTAATATTTATGATGTTTTTATTTAAGATCATTTCATTAAAAGAAAATAATTATCATTCTGTAATTCTGAGGGATTGAAAACTAAAGAAGAAATAATTTAAGACTTTTCTAAAAATTATTCAAATTTATAAAAAGAAGAAGAGGCGCCTTATATACCAGGAAATTTTTAAATCCAAAACAATTGTTCTCGAATTTCTTGGGTATTTACGCAGAGTCATTATCTATCGGGCACCACCAATGCAACTAGTTCCACGAGTATGAGTGGTAACATCCTTCTGCACACCTGCTGACATTAAGTATATTCAGTCCTACACGAATTCTATACTTATGAAGTGGGCAATATGGTATATAAGAATTTCTGCTCCCAGTGTCACCCAACGGAGTAGTTTGTATTGTATTGTATCAGCCCTGGTCAACCTCTTTCAATGGTCAGCCCGCATTCAGTGAGACAGTGTGGTTTTTCTTCGCTATTATCATTATGTAAACTGATCTTTTTGGTAAGTATATCCTTCCCACGAATGTTGTTGCAACCCATAAAAGCTCTGTTATCTAGTTCCCACCTAGACCGGTTCCGAAACTTGCCGACTAGTTGAAGTCTACCTTTTGGGAATCGCAAAAGTGAGTGAACGAAGATGTAGTGCTTCGTCCACCGAATAGAGATGTTGGATTGTGTTGCGGGAGGTCTCTTGGGAGAGATGGCCCGCACGGCAGGTCGAGCTTCTCAATAGGACAGCGGAGATTACATGCCGTGGATTTGAGTTACCGTTAAAGGCAGCTCCTAAGATTCCGTGAAACAGATTACTGAGGAGCGTCGCTGTAGTTTTTCTATAAGATCTTGTGTCTCCCAGGTGATTGATGAGCATGCGTCGGGACTTGAGGGATGGGTTCCGGTAAAAATCGGCATAGTTTTCTCAGCATGGCTACTGGAAACCCTATGTTCTCCAGATTCTTCTACAGATAGTTTCCGCTCGAGTATAAGTGTTTTAAATTGATATAATCATGCCGAGCTAACCCTCGTTTTTGTACTGAGAAGATTTCAGTACTTATCATTCTTGTTTTCTTGCAGAGTAGAGGAATATAGCAATCAGGTTGGAATGAGTTTCGCTCGTGATTTTCTCAAACTTTCCCGGATGCATCGTAAGGGCAATATTCTTCACAACCGAATTTAACTTAGAAAATTTCAAATCTAAATCACTTACTGCAGAGCATACCTTAGGCTTAAGTAACAACTAACGTACTAAGTAAATTTCGCAGAGCTTCAAGCACTATACGTCTGTTTGCTCTGATGGTCTGCGCCGCGGTAGCCTTCGAAGAAACATCTGTTTGCTGTTATATGTTATTAATATTTTTAATTAAAAGAAATCAGTCTTAGGATAGGAGTTTTTAGTATTTATTAAAGTTTTTATAAAAGAGAAATGTATTATCGTATTACTTCGTATAAATAAACACCTAGAAACGACAAATCTTAAATCAAATTGCACAGCGAAAACCATTTTGTAGTATATCAATGATTTGTGGAAATCCGCTTTTTTTTCAAGTTCTTTCACTAAAACTGATAATTATGATGATGATTTCCCTATTTTGAATTATAATGAATGAATAATTAGTTACAATTACACATAGGTACAGAAATTATTACCATAATTCCTCTACGAAGAACAAAACTTATTTGCTACAAATTTTACAAACTATAAATAGGCTGTAAATTTTCCACAGAATTTATTTGCTAAGAAAATAAGTTTTTACTTTTTTATGGTAAGCTTAAACAACCATATGTGTATAACTTGATTTTATATAATTGGAAATTCCTTTTGGAAGGGTTTTGGAATGATGAGGGAAAGAAAATATAGCTGACGCCTGCAGTGATGATTTATGATTGTACTGAATATTCTTCATTCATCAGTATAGTCAATTGTAAAAGGTCTTACGACCCTGGCACTTTGCATAATGCATGTTATCTGTCCTGTCTTTCAACAGCCGTTCTTTCAAAGCCCTTAGCTCGTTTTCTGTTTTTTCCACGGGCCTTTCCCCTAGTGAATATTCAAGGTATCCTTTATATTTGCATGGATAAAACTTCGACGCCCATACTTCTCGGAAAGCTTCCTTCGCTAATCTCTTTGCGATAAATTCCTCAGCATATTGTTTCCTTTCGTTGCTAGGTAACCTGCTCCAGATACGAGCGCTTTAACGAAAGAGCTTTTACTTTCTTTTTGCTTGGAATGTTCTCTCATCTTCTCGCGCTGCAAGACTCCGCGTTAGAAACAGGTTTATTTTACGACACATCCTCTCTGTTCTTCCTTTTTACTTCAGCTCGGTAAAAGCACGGAGAGACGCTCGACGAAAGTAACATTTTTCATCCTTTCCTCCCTTAACCAGACCTTATCTTCCATAAAAATTCTCTCCGCCCGAACATAAAACCATAGAACCATAGAGTAGATTCTTTCATCGTTTGATCTGCGAAATGTCGCTCTCGGGGTATTTCAGGAAAGGGAGAAAATGTCCTCCGTTATTTGCACGTGTCGGAGTTAATTTTCGTAGCAGGATGAATTGGTTTTCGCACTAATTGATTCTCTCGCTGTTTCATGGCGATATTCTTTAGGAGTACGATCACTTTTTGCCGTAGATTGATAACTCAACCGTGAAACAGTTTACAATCTGTTTAAGCGACAGAAACTTAATTGCTAAAATTTCAGAAATAGTTTTCCGGGCCTCCGAAAAGCTATGCGGGTAACGCGTTCGACTTCGGTGAAAGTACTTGGTTCGATTCCCGGTGGGTGGCTCACTAACGATCTTTGCTGTCGAATTATACTATTAATATTGTCAGACAAAATATTGCTCATGTTTTACTTTACGTTTCGGAGTTAAGTTTCGCCAGATATCGCCTGAGATGATTTTTTAGCATTTCTTATCCTAGCTGAATTGAATTTAGCCTGACTCGAAATAGAAAAATATCTCAATGAACCTCATTTCTTGAGGTTTGTAGTTGTGTATGGATGATTACCTGTTTCTTGAACAAAGAAAATTTTTCTGTTTCGTGATATACCGTAAGTTCTCGAATCTAAGATGCATCCAAACCAAACCTTGCCCAAGTCTTGGAAGTTATGAAAAGGAAAAAAATGCGATTGTAAGACGCACTCTATTCGTAAAGGTTGAATGATTTCGAATGATTCTTCACAAAAAGGGTTTTAACTGGCACGGAGGAAACTGAATCATAGCTTTACAAGTTATGACAAGCCACTTTTCGCTGTAAAGTTTAAAAATATGAACTTCGTCATTTTATTTACACTTTAAAATTCATCATCTCACGAAAATGTATTTTCGATCGCAAATCTAAGACGCATACGATTTTTGAAAGCTCTGAAAACGCATAAAAGGTGCGTCTAACATTCGAGAATATACGTTTCTAGAAATGCAGTTAGTCCTTAATTATTTGTGTTCATGAATAGGACAATAGAAAAAAAAAGATTCTAAAGAAATTCAAAGTCGGGACCTCATTTAAAATTTTTCTGTTCGAATATATCCTCTACTAAATAATTAAATCGTCGTTCGAGAAGAAATATAAGAACGACATTTGCAGATACTTTCTGGAGGCTCTCAGGGTCTCTGGTTTCAGCCGACCTTGGTTTATGACGGAAAATACTTCGGGAGTGACATCATTTTTTCTTTAATGTTCATACGCCAGGCCTTTGAAGTAAAGCTGCGACCCGCGCGTAATATTCTTTTAATGAGTCGAGAAAATTTGAGGCCTAACGTATGACCTCCATTCGTTTGAAAAAAACTGGCCGTTTAACAACCGCGTTTCGAAGACACAAATCCTTGAAAGGCGCGAAAGCACTTGTAAATGTTCTGGTGCTATATGGACTGCATTCTACGATATTCATTACACAGTGGTTTCAGTATATCACAACCTTACGTCTCATTCGTTTTCTTCTGCAGAGTAGGGAATGTATCATTCACAGACTTTCGACCCAGGATTGCTCGTGGCTGTGATAATATGAAAGCTACGAGGTACAATTCTTAATATCGACGTTATTCCTGGTCATGACATATTAAAATCTATAAGGAAAAGGAATACGTCTGTTTTAATACATTAGAATTTTGAGAAAGGCTCCAAAAAGCCGCATTTTGTAAGCAAATCAACCGTTAGGTAATTCCAATCAGCATGGGTTAGGGTTCTCCGTGGTCGCAAAATATTGCAAAGTATTTTTCATAATATGTATTACGGCTACTATTAGGTTACCGACTTCAGGAGAGAAGATGAGTGAAAGATAACAGTTAAGTCCTCTCCTGAAGATGGCAACGTAGTTGCCGAAATACGTACTAAGAAAAATTCTATGCAAAGCGCGACCACGGAGAACCCTGGCCCCCGCTGCTGGTTGGAATTTCCTTAACGTTGGTTTGCTTGCAAACTACGGCTATTATTTGTTATTTGTACGATCATTGTGCTGCAGTTACGTGGACCTCTCATATTACCGCTCATAGTAGAGAGGAAAGGCGAACTACCACACTCCTTAGTTTGCCTAACAGGTCATATTTCAAAATAACATACAATGATTTTATTTGTACTTTTCCACAACGGTTAACGGTTTCCTTATAGATCTTAATCTTGTAGGTTATTTTGAAGATAGAGTTCCACCAAATATCCATTACCAAGATTAATTAATTTTAAGTCGTATTCTTAAGCGCCTTTTTTAGCTAATGGTTGAGATTTAAATTGGCCTTCGAGCTGAATTCTTGATAGACAGATCATTCAAGCAAAACAGAACCTTATAGTATGTACGGTTTCCAAAATTTTGCTATCAGTACATTAAGTAAATGCAGTATCAGTAAATACTCAGTTATTCAATTCTGATAATTATAATAATCGAGCCTCTATTGTGCGAATATTAGTGTAACGTGACCACTATGAAAATTGACCCTAGTTCCTAAATAACCATCTCCCTAGAATTAATTCAAACACCGGACATTGTGTCCTTTGACTAGTGTGCTAATCCCCGTGTCACCAATCCCGGCTTATCATAGCTTTACGGACGGTAACCGGTCAATATTAAAATAATCCGCGGAAATCTAATTTATTAATTTTCTATTTTTTTTCGTAGAGCAAATTTCCGTAGCCTGACCGTATAAAATCTAGTCTTGGATGATCACAATTCTGAGAAATAAACCCGAGACTATGTTAGTCCCGTAAGCGTGGTCAATTTGCAGCCACCGTCTTCTTAATTGGCTATTTTACAAAAATGGAAATACATACGTTATATATATAACTAACAAAATCTAGGAAAGCGCTACGACAATTAGGCCGGTGAGGTGACTTACCAAATTACTCTTTTCATTCAATGTAAAGAGGTAACTGATGGTAGAAGCTATGAGACCTGAGAACCACAAGAAGGCGGGACATTTCTACGCCAATATGGTTAGCGGGACACTGCTGTCCCGCCTTAATCGGGACGTCTGGTCACCCTAATCTAGCCTCCAGAAGTCGATGACCAAGTAAAAGCGATTTTTGCTCGTTTCTCCACTTCCAATGCGGCCAATTAGCTATTGGAAATCATACCGAGCTAAACATCTGTCACGGAACATGTGCTCTTCCATTGTAGTTTTTCTTATTGCGCTGCTTACCAATTGTCCTCTTGTACGCGTCTCCATCGGCGTAAATTCGCATCCGCTCCCTCTAAAATCGCAAGGACCCGATGACGCCGCGAACATGTATTTAATCGAGCAGATGTATTAACAAGGACTCTCATTTATTCGAGTCGTTGCCGCGGTCGCAGTGAAAAATTTAGTCATGTCACCCACGTCAAGGGGGCAACCATCTGGCATGTATATGTAAAAGTAATTCGCGCTTGTCTCTCTCTCTCAAAGAGTTCGGTCGAGTGTTTCATGTCAAGAAAATATGGGATAATTATGAGCAAGCGAAGTGACAGATCTCGTGGAATGGATCCAATTACATGAAAAATGTGGTAAGGAGAGGGAGATTTATTTTGGTAAAAAATATACCGTTTCCCCATTACCACTCACAGATATATTTTTGGAAGTAGAGAAGAGCTAAAAATGTTTGTTTAATCCCAGAGAATGCGAAGTATTCTGAGCTTAGAATAATGTATTATTAAACGAAAATATAATTATTGATGGTTTAATATCTATTTTTCTCATCTCTGTGGGCTTTCCGCTAAGTGAAGGTTCTGTGGATCTTTTCCTATGCGTTATTAGTTCTATATCTTTAATTTCTAAAATGCATCAAAATATCCTTAACCATTTTGATTAATTATAGTTTATTTTATTAAAATTGCATGCAAATTTCATACTTATCTAAGGAAACACCAAATTAATGTTACTCCATAGCGAAAATTGACAAAGATAATACGAACATTTTCGAGGCGAGATGTATTCTCAAAATTCAATTGAGATTAGAATATATTCAGTTTTTGCAATATTGCATTGTAATATTTCTTCAACTTGTTTTCTTTCGTCCATGAACTTGGTTGTAGTGGAGAATAATCTGAATATTTCCCTAGATTTTGCTTCTACAGATAATGTAGATATATTTAAGTAGCTTATTTACTTTCATTACCATTTACAAATGTTTTGATACATTTCTTAAATACGGAGATGGATTGAAGGAAAAAGCCGCATAATTTTTTGATAATAAGTCGTTCCTTTGAACGGAAATAGAATGTCGAAAATTACTTTTAAGTTTTCATTCAGCACAGCATTTTCATAGATCGTAGTTGTATAGATTATTCTGTATAGTGTGATATCTTATGAAACAACTCAGCGTATGCATCAACGATAGTCATATCATCGTATAATTTTTTTTTGTTAGGAGAAGTATGCGAGGGAAGTTTCCTTCTCAACCTTTTTAGACATGTTTCTTCATTCTTAACTAAGTGAGAAAGATTGATAATTAAAACGGAGAAATTTATCTGGAAGTGAGCGAGGCGTGTAAGAGGATAATGAGTGAGTGACATGCGGAACTTTGCCCTTTATCATCACAAGATATTGGGCGTCAATCCAAAGCCCTGAGCTCAAATCAAGCCGTCGCCCGACTCCATTCTACCTCACATAAGAAAGCAAATCATTGAATTCTATAGATGTCGGTTTACTTTGAATTTATGTTAGTCTTTAAGAAGGTTAAAATGAAAAAAAGAGTATTTGCTGGCTGATAGATATGTCTTTTAGGTAAATATTCTACCTTCCCCATCGGTCAGTACTATCAATTTAACGAATGACAGGCGTGAAAAACAGCAGCATGACTGGGACTCGAACCCAGGTCTCTCACTTTCCGGGCAGGTAATACCTAGTAGATCTGGGTTCGAGTCCCAGTGATGCTGCCATTTTTCACATCTGCTATTCCTTGGGTTTCAGTTGCACGGCTCTTCCGTGCTAAGTTATTCACCTTTCCCTAATACTATCAATTTAGTTTGAGCTTACAAACACTTTCAATTCTTCCTTTAAACTAAAATCGCAATATCTCCCAAAAGAAATAGTCATAACAATGAAAAATTGTTCACTAGCAACGAACATCCTCTTACAACAAAGCTGCTTGACATACTGACTCACAAAGAATGAACACAACAGCAGAGGCATTTTACTGTAGCAGGGCGTATTTATCTGCTTGATTCTAATTTATGGATCTCTTGGGTCGAGCCTCGTATACTGCCATAGAGATCTTAATGAACATGCATGATTTATCATTTAATGTATAAGGTTGTATCAAAAAGATTAATTCTAAGGTGGTTTCCTCCTGAGAAAATAGGCTTTGCCTGTCTTTAACCTTCAGGTTATTCCTCCTTTAGTCAAACTTATTCTGGAATTTTCAGGATGTGGAAAATATTTCAGAATGGCGCTTCTTTGCTCCATGTTTCAGCATTCCATGTCGTCGGCAATTTCCTTATTTATGCATGAGGAGGAGACCGGTTCAGAAATTCAGCGATTGCGAAAGAATGTCATTTATGCGCTACTTGAAGTAAACGCCAAAAGTCACCTTCACAGGTTTGGGAGGTTTTTGACCTTCAAGAATAGATTTATAATGTGGAGAATAAAGGAATCATAATTTATTTCTGCTGAACTGCTTTCGAGGAAGTCGATTACTTATATCAGAAGTAACTTTTCCAAAATTTCTCTTGCTAAATAGGGAAGTTTACAATAAAGTAGACATAAAGTGAACGTATTAGTTTATGCATAGATATAGGCGAGGAAATTATTGAATCGTGCTCACAATTATCCCTCATTACCCCATTGAGCATTTTGAATGACAGTGACGAGGTGTGGCTTTGAAAACTGAAATTGTTCCAAAGCGAAATTCATCGATATGCTTAGTCACAGTATACTGCGAGTCGATATCTGAAACTGCCATATCCTATACAAGCAATATTGCATTTTCGAATTCAGTTGTCATTCGCTTATTTTATTCTGAATGGGTATGCTATTTAATCTGGAATTAGTCACTCATACGAGAACTATTACTTAACGTATTCACCTTTGATGAATCTTCATCGTCCCACTCAATTACTGCTGAATACGAAGATTATACTTTAAGTTATTAAGTAAAGATACTTTAAGTTACTTTAAGATTATACTGCAAGTCTAGCAGTGTAAGCCACACTATAGTATACCTGGCACTTTTTTCGTGCTTGTGACCTGCTGATAACTACAACGGAACTCCACTCAATAACTGCTGAACCCATCGATTAAATTCACTTTTATTTTCTTAATCAAAATTCCACTGCGCTCTATAACTCCTCGCGTAATAATTTTCATCGCACATTTTTATTCGCAGAAAATAGACTTTACTTGTATAAATAAACGGAAGTGAAAGAGTAATTTTTGTCTGGGATTCTTACCCAGATTTTCCTGGAGTGATAGCTCAATCTGTTTAGAGCAAGCATGATTTATTTCACTGCCATTCGTCCCTTAGATTTTTATGGCGAACTGATTTCTGTTTCATAGTAGCATTGTTATAAGTGCTTCGACAGTTTAGGTCATTTTGCAAATAGGCCCCCACCGGGAATCGAACTCGGGACCGCTTTCACCGAAGTCGAACTAGTTGCCCACATGGCCATCCGGGAGCCCGTTTCATAAAAGACATTGTATAGTAACAGTATTTAACCGAATTAAATTCCACCGCTTCTCTTAGGAATTGTAACGCATTCTCAACATTAAGAGTCTGCGTGTGCAAGTTGCGTTAAAACCATACTTATTTTCGCACCATCGTAGTTGACTCCTTGCGAGCTAATCTGAAAAGCGTTGTTTAATGCTCGCTCCTGTTCGCATAAAATGATAAATAAGCCGTGAAAAGAACGCTTTACTCATTGGGAGTTCAAGGTTTTTCAGGGATGAGAAATAAAGACTTGAAGTCTTGCCGAGGCCATCGACCTTCAATTATTATGCAGCGGTTTGCCGAGAATTGTATGCTTGCATTGCGAGTACGCCTACCAAACAAACAGAAGAGCGAAATGTCTCTTGGATTCCAAGAGGAGCGGGCTAAGGGCACGTGTTAATTGCGCTGATTGGTACAACAGACGAAACACTGAGGTCCGAAGTGGAGTGGAAGTGGAATCAAAACGAATCCTATCGTCTGAGGTGCTCGACAAATGTAGACTAATGGATCAGTGCGAAGATGGGGTGTATATGTGAGAGAGCTTGGAAAGGAAAATGCGAGCAAGCTGTGGAGAAGAAATGAGGCTTGTAAGGCAATTTTCGGAGTGAGGTAGTTTGCTGTCTCTATTTTCGCTGGGTCAGAATGCTCTTCATACAAACCTTCCTGAGCAGTACAATGATCCAATGAATATCTCACAAATTTTTTAGCGTTAAGGAAATTGGCAGATTGAAGAATGGGGGCGAATGGGGCGATTGTCCCCGTGGTAACTTTGTAGTAATTTTCCTAGGATCAGAAGCCTAGCTTGAATTAAAAGTTTTCCAGGACCGCTGTACACCTACTATATCTCTTCTTCTTTTCCCCAAAGGCGATGCCTTTTCTTTGTCGCTATAGCCACTCGTCTTGGTCTAAAACTGCTGCTTTCATGGCCTCGTTAGACTTGAAATTTGTATATAGGAAAAGGAACACGGCTGTGGTAAGACATTAGAGTTCGTGAAAAGCTCCAAAAAGCAGTTGTTTGCAAGCAAACTAACCGTTGAAATTCTAATCAGCAGGGGTTAGGGTTCTCAGTGGTCGCGCTTTGTAAGTATTGCTCTCAATACGTATTTCGGAAACCACTATATGCTTCCATCTTTGGGAGAGAAGAATAACGAATTCTAATTGCAATCGGTGATTTTCATTACAGTATTAAGTAAGGACCATCTAGGCCGTCCTCTTATCCAATACTTTTCCCTCCATTACGTTTTGAACGAAGTCGCTGTCTGGATATGGCCGATGGATTGATTTTTCTGAAGTGTATGGTTTGAAGAAGCGCTCTCCTTGCATTAACCTCTTCTGTAACTTGTTTATTCGTTTTTTACATGTACCAGTTTATTTTTGTGACTCTTCTCCAGAACCTCATATCTGCTGAAAGTAGTCATAGTAAATGGTTGTCTATCTTCTTCCTGTTTATCCAAGATCCATGCTTCACAACTTGTGTGAGCACACTCCACAGAAAGTTTTTTTACAAATCTTTTTCTTGTACTACATTTATCACGACAAAAAGGTAATTTTTAAAGTTAACTGAAAATGATTTTATTGGTAAATCTTCTTAAGCTCCCCTTGACAACCCCCATCCCCCAGATTTTTGGATTTTTTTTACAGAACTGCTCAAGTGATTTCAATATACACAGCGTCCATCACATCTTTTCGCTTGTACTATCGCAGTTTGCGCAGTTTTTTCACACAGCCCTACTTTGTGGGTGTTTTCCTTCTGTGAATTATTTTTCCCAAAGATATTATTAGGTTTTTTACATTCACAACCCTTTACCTTTTACTCTCTATTTCTATTTACAAATTCATTTATGTTTTTATTACTATCATCGACGACAGTTAAGATGAAAGAAGACTTTCTGGTCTCAATCTCGCCTTCGTAAAGACCTTGACAAGCTCTCCGCCCCCAAATTAAGGAAGAAGTTACCAGAATAAATGACGAAAGTATGCACCTACAGGATGTATTTTTCCATCAAAAGCCAAATAAAAAATATTACATTTTTCAATCATAAAATGTGTTAGACTGTCTGTGAAGTATTCAGCCCGAAGGCCGGTTGGGACTTCATTCCCTCTACCATCAGCTACGATTAGCTAGGAGAGGGAAATGGGGTTCACTAGGCAAGAGAGGAATGAGGTAGTTTGCCCTTGCTTTCCTCACTGAGCCAGAATGCTACAAGCAGAACAAGCCCACGCCAGTGTAGTACAATGACTCTACGAATAACACTTTTCGTAACATTGCATAAGGAGAAACCTTAATTAATGCCATTATTCAGCATAATTCGCACCTCGTTAGTTTTCCTATCATTACATCCATGTACAAGACTGAGATATAAGTATAAAAAAGAGACATTTTTCTGTATCCCGTACCAAAAGATAAATGATAAATATTTCATTAGATGTGGTAGTAAGGACAATTAAACGAACATTCACTCAAAACAGTTAATATCTATCTATCGGGAAATACGTATTAATTGGTTAATCTATTTGAATGGCGTGATATACGGCAACTGCTGTACAATTGACTTAGCAGAATTTCAGCATTATCTTATCGTTGATACATTCCCGGCTTTCGTGTATAATTTAGCACAGCTGAACTCAGCGAACTTGAGCGAACGGTATCGTGCGTCTCTGAAATATGTTCCCATTCTTTTTTGAAGACATCTCATTAGAAGTCGGATTCCAGAAGTTAAAATCTCATCCTTTGCAAAACTCCTCCCATGCTTATGGGCGTTCAAAGCGTCGATAAGGAGTTATTTAAGGCCCTTAAGGAACAATACATTGGCGAACACCCTACTGCGCCTTACTTACATCCTTTACACGGCAACTTCTCCTCTAACGGCGTCATTGTTGAGCTATTGTTCTCCCGCTGAAGAGGCCGCAGCCTCATCCTGAGTACCCCGAGGGCAATTTAATGTATTTTATTTTCAAGAGAAATCCTTGAGCGGACATGACTTAAACGAGCATTTGTTAAAGTCTTATCCCGTACTTTCGTTTTATCGTCAGAGGATGGCTAAGATAAATTTTTAAATCAAAAAGATTTTTCTTTCATGAAAAAATTAAGATTAAGCAAAAA
>KZ308140.1:2102421-2121402 GCA_000376725.2 Ladona fulva | reverse complement strand
GTACTTTCGTTTTATCGTCAGAGGATGGCTAAGATAAATTTTTAAATCAAAAAGATTTTTCTTTCATGAAAAAATTAAGATTAAGCAAAAATTCTAGATATAAAAAATTTAAGATTTATAAAATTAATAAAAATTTAGCTCGCGAAGATTTCATTACATCCAGGACTCAAAATCGTATAGCAAACCTTTTTATAATTGGAGCCTAACTATAGCTCGTCATTTGGTCTTCGATGCTAGATCATTCTTACGGGCAGTCAGATACGTACACAACCTTAACTGAAGAAATAAGTAGATAGGGACTAAAGAGCATAAACTTTTTGAAGTTCGTGCCTTTAAAGTTTTTGCTAAGAAGTTCTTATCATATTACTGATTTGAAAAATTATAATTCTGACAATTTCTTCATCTGACATTATTATTTCCAATATTTTTAATATGTAAGTACTAATTGATCGGTTTCTTAAAACAACATGCACAGGTTTTCGTTTGCGATGGTAAAACGGTATATGATAACGGTGATATTCAAGGTAGGCTTAAAATAAAATAAAAATACCTTGCCCTTTCCTGAGAAAATGTTAGAAGGAAGTTTCGAGCTCATTCCATTTGGTTCAAACATAATTAATTTAATTTCAATCGGTGGCTCAATTCATGTGAATATTTATTTTCAATTGCTGCGATTTTAAAAGAAATGGTAAGCTGAGAACATACGAGCTCGTACTTTCACTGAAAAGACATTCTAGGTTTCGACGTTGAAGGAAGTGGATGTGGATGTTGCGTGTCTTACCTTTCTTTTCTAGTCTTAATTTTGTTGATTTGCATAGGCCCTTTCTTCCATCAAGTGAATCATTACTTAAAAGAATCCTCACTGTATTTTTACCTCTGCTATTATTCGTTTTTCCTCTAGGGTATTTTCTTTCACTTTTCCTCTATCCAAGGGAACTTTAATACGTGAGAAGCAAACGTATGAATGGAGAAGTTACTTCTATTTTTATCGCATTCCTCGGCTTGCTATTGACCTTCATGACGTTATTTCACGTAAAAGAGTATAAAGAGTACCGATTAATTTTAGAACGCTGAATTTTTTTTACGTGATTTACGATAATTCACTCTTGATTCTGGAAAATTTATTTATAAGATGGCTATCAGTAGCAAGACTAATTTAGGAGTCGATTGAGCAATCAACTGCTGAAGAATTTGACAAGGTTTTTATATAGCAAACCATGCTTAGATATTTTGGAGCCCTTTCATATTTTCATAAAAGTAGAATTTATTTTTGTGTTATATTTGAGAGGCAAAAACATTAAGGCGGCGGTAATGAGATTAAGAGAGATAACTGCTATTTGTGGGAAATGGGATAGTATGTAATGGAATGACGTCTTATAACTAATGATTTTTGGGTGATTTTTTTAACAGTATAAATGAAAAAGGTTAAGAATCATAACCTTTGTATTCAATATAAATCTAAAGGAGGTATATATTTTTACAAATTTCAACTTCAAATTGCAAATTAAATATTTCTTATATCTATTACTTAATTGAGATACGCTATCTCACGTAATTTTACTTTATTTATAGCCAATTGTGGCTCTTACTGTGACTTACGTGATAATTTTCTACGAAGCTGTTAAAGATTTACTAACGTAGGTGTTCAAAACTATTCAAATTACGTTGCCTAAATCTTCTTCGCTATAAAACCTGCAGTGCACTAGCCCATCGCTGAGAGTTTTAAGCACGTTCCAAGGTCGTCGATCCTAAGGGAGGATGGTCGGTGAGAGTAAAGAAAGAGCGACTCCTCCAGAGGCGTTTTGCCTCGTAAAGAAGGCACGCCCATTGTCAAAAAAACTCGAGGCGCGAATCCCTTCATAACTGGTGGCCAAGGATACGTATTCTAATTTCCAAGGTTATTGGGGTGGTTGACGAGGAATCAATATTTCGATGCCGAAGCTTCCGATCCGCCGTCTCTTTGTGCCGTTTATCTCGCANCCTTTCATATTTTCATAAAAGTAGAATTTATTTTTGTGTTGTATTTGAGAGGCAAAAATATTAAGGCGGCGGTAATGAGATTAAGAGAGATAACTGCTATTTGTGGGAAATATATATAATGTATAGTATGTAATGGAATGACGTCTTATAACTAATGATAGTATGTAATGGAATGACGTCTTATAACTAATGATTTTTGGGTGATTTTTTTAACAGTATAAATGAAAAAGGTTAAGAATCATAACCTTTGTATTCAATATAAATCTAAAGGAGGTATATATTTTTACAAATTTCAACTTCAAATTGCAAATTAAATATTTCTTATATCTATTACTTAATTGAGATACGCTATCTCACGTAATTTTACTTTATTTATAGCCAATTGTGGCTCTTACTGTGACTTACGTGATAATTTTCTACGAAGCTGTTAAAGATTTACTAACGTAGGTGTTCAAAACTATTCAAATTACGTTGCCTAAATCTTCTTCGCTATAAAACCTGCAGTGCACTAGCCCATCGCTGAGAGTTTTAAGCACGTTCCAAGGTCGTCGATCCTAAGGGAGGATGGTCGGTGAGAGTAAAGAAAGAGCGACTCCTCCAGAGGCGTTTTGCCTCGTAAAGAAGGCACGCCCATTGTCAAAAAAACTCGAGGCGCGAATCCCTTCATAACTGGTGGCCAAGGATACTTATTCTAATTTCCAAGGTTATTGGGGTGGTTGACGAGGAATCAATATTTCGATGCCGAAGCTTCCGATCCGCCGTCTCTTTGTGCCGTTTATCTCGCAAATTTGGGATCTTTTATGTGTGCCTCAGGGTTCTGATCTGGCTCCAGTCAGTTTACTTTTTGCCGCCGTTACAAGTGATAGCAAACGAAATTAAGCTTTCTGGTGCGATATTAAAACAAGCAAATGAGCTAGTCTTTTTTACCGTCGTTAATTAATAAATTCTGAAACGTCACCTGTAGGTATATCTGTTGTTTATTCCATTTCACGGAATGTTTAGAAAAAACCGGGATTTTCAAAACGGTAGGCTTATTTGGCACGTGACGCGTTAAAATGGCCACATTCAATAAATTGCTAAAATTTTAATGTTAATAATTTCTCCTTCAACACATTTGATGACTTGGATGGCATTAACTTCTTTGTTTTGTTGCCTCACTCTCATTCTTTTTTAAATACACTGGTTATCTGCAAGGATTATTATGAATCATATTACAATGAGTAACTCTCCTATGTTTTTTTTTAATTTTGATGTGAGTTTTAGGTGCAAGATAAATCAGATATTAAAATGAATGCATAGTAATGATATTAGTTCTTAATACTGTTATCTGATAATTGAAGTATATTTACTTCAGTATTCAGGCAATATTGTATTGTCAGTCTAATATATGAAGCTATTCTTCTCATTACTTATTTTTTCATATTGATGATTGTATTTAATATATTAACTTGCATATATACCATTCATTAAGCATTACTTTATACTTTAGAGATATCAGTATGGGTTTCTTATTAAATTAAAAGAATAAGTTGCGTAGAAGCTGCTAAATCTTTTTGAAGGAATCCGGTATCTCGTAGTGGGGCGAAGCAAAATATGAACGAATATACCAAAGAGCAAGAAAATGGTTAAAATTTTGGATTGAAATTTTAATTCCGTTGTTATAACAATATTTATTGTTATGCTTTCCAGGCTTGACCATCGGAGTATTTTTGGAAATTTATTTTCATGCTACTCGATTCCAAAAAGCATCACACACTAGAAGATGCCGACACGTTTCTCTGTAATCAAGAAGACGGGCATTAATATCGCGAAATCCATAATCAATGATTTTGAAGGAGGAATATTGTCTGGCTCATTTTCACGACCGCCAACTCGTACCCGAAAGAGTGTAATGTGTGTCGTAGCAAGGAAAGAGTTCCTGGTGGGCGATCCCCCTTCGCTCTTTAGGGAGAAACCAATTAATTTTTTCGAAGTAGGTCGAGGGGAAAAAAGTATAAATTTTTCAACATTCAAAAAATGAAATGAGTTTCATGTTGCCACCTTCAAATAATTTTTTTGTCATCGGCGATGGATCTTTTACGTTCTAAGAATTTCATCGATAAATTGATTTTAATAAGTTGCCATTACAATATTTTTTTACTTATCAGCTGAAGATTTTTGTCTAGTTATATCTAAATTAGTCATGGCAAATCATGTAGTTTTACTTTTGCTGGTTTATAACTTTGCTAATTAGTGTAATTTTTTATTCATTTTTAGGTGAGTGCACGTTCGAAAAGTGTTTTCCTGTACTTGGTTGATGTGGATAATTCGCCCGTTAAGTGAGTAAAATAGGACTTTAACTAATTTTTTACCTTGTAATGATAATGTTCTAGATTTGTAGTTTTTGCTCATTTGACAATTTTGTACGGACTATAACAATTTGCAATAGTAAAAGGGTTGAAGGAAATTCTATAGATCACGACGTGAGTTCGTAAGTAAGTTTCTCTGGTAAGATGTGAAAATCACTCCAATTTTTTATTAGAATGTTAATATTTACCCCGTGAAAAGTGCATCTTGAAAGCGATAATGACATACTTTACCTATTCACCATCAATTTTTAAAACCGTTCTGTGACATTGAGTAATCATGACTTGTATCCCCATAATTACAATGAATTGATATGAAGTATGTTTATCGATGTGGAACTTACGCAAAAATGAAAGCAGTGTCGGGATATATCTAGGGTTGTATTTGATCTATTATCAAACTATGACTTTATTCTTATTCTGTATTAAAAAACTCTTTGATGTTTATTACATTTACCAAATGTACTCCCTGGGGCATATATTGAAACATTTTTAAACTGCGCTATATATTTAAAATGAAATAATTTGTTTCGAAAACTCAAAATTGTCAGTTTAAACCGGTAAAATGGACGTTTTGCGTTTTACTCCTTGCTTTTAAACCTTTCTTTAGATCTTAAAATACACTAAATTCCTTGAATTTCCATCTGAAAGTAAAAAAATGTACTTTTTCTTCTCCCAAGAAGTAAATGAAATGAATGAAATATTTAAAACATGAAAATGTTCTGACATTGGATGCCTCTCGTAATGGATACTTATCCACTCAGTCATAAACTTCTTATCTTTCTTAGCTTAAGCATAGGCCACCGAAATTTGAGTATAGCGTTTCCAGGTTTTATTTTCATTTTCCTCTTGGGTACACGCCTCTTTGTACTCGGTGGATATACCGGTGCTGAGACGTTTCATCTCCTTACTTTCAATGTAAGTCGCAACCAACTCTCCGCCACGCTCGCCTGTCTCTTCTTGCGTTTTCTCTTTGCGATTCGAATGATTTACGTCTCGCTATGAAGAAGAGACTCATCCTCCTCTTTCTCACCTCGAACACGTCGCAATTGGAACCGCCTTTTTAGAGGGTGTGGTGCACACAGCTGAGAGATTCACGAGGAACGCTGAAGCGAAAAGTTGAAGGTGAAGTAGGAGTGGAATAGACCGGGAGAAAGAAAAGGGAAACCGTTTCCTTCGGAGGAAATTGGGACCATAAAGGGACATTTCATAGTTCGAGCATTCGTTTTATCGTCCTGACTAATAGCATAAATTGGGTATAGATTTACTTTCGATAAAAGAGGGTATTAATCATTTTATGGAGGGGCAGAATTGAGATCTCCTTCAGAGACCTTTTCCTCGCCGAGGGTCAACTTATGCCAGCTGGAGAATGATTCTAGAAGCCTTCTCTTTGTTGGTGTTTTTGATGAATGGGAATATTTTAAGAATGAATTGTCTACTCATAAATCAGCGGCATCTTGGATAGAAATGTCCTCATTGATGAATTTCAAGGGCGTGAAGTATTTGAATAGATAATCTAAAGTAATTTAACTCTCATATTAATTGTGACAAAATGTATCAACCTTACCATTCTCAAATAATAAACATAAAGTATTCTATTTTTGCAGGGTAATGAATTTTTTATATCTATACATGTTTATCAAAAAAAATTTATTGGATGTCTTGATTAGGTATTACCTATTAACTCCTGGTGCTCTAGCCTAACCTTCTGAAACGCCATCCAAAACAAATCAGAGAACAGTGCTTCGTACTTTTCCATAGTTTCCACATAGTCGAAATCGGTCGTGTCTTATTAATAATTGTGAAAAATACGAAGCACTCTTCTCCGATTTGTTTTAGGCATTACCTACACCACGATAGGCAGACTTTTTCTCTTTCGTTTCTGCCTCTAAATTCAACTAAGCGTTTTCCATTGCTTATATTACCTACACCGTTACTATATATTCCCGATACTGATGAGAATTACTAATGTAGCTTGTGTCAACTTGCTGATTCGGATTAAATGGAGAATATCATAGCAGCTAATTCAAACCATTCAAATTATATCACATATTTTATCAAAAAATAGCTAATATTTTTAAATATTGCAGATAGATAGTAAAAATGCGAATTAGTAAAGACAGTTCCATCAGAACATATCGATTATATCAATTGGAAGAATAACTTAAATAAGAATCAACCAAATTAGGAAAGGGATGGGAATAAACAAAGCAATATTGGTAGGCGCTCGGGGATGTCTAAGGATTAAACGATCGTGAAAAAGTTTTTCGAGATCAAGAACCTCTCATCTTCAGTGCAGGTACTACATAATAAGGTTGCCAACTCTTCCGGATTGACTCCCGGAATTGGACATTAATTCGTATAATCTCCTACTTTCCTAGTTGAGGCTTCCCTCTCCCGTTTTTACTCCACTAGGTTCTCCTTGTAGTCCCTCCATTATTTTTCCGACTATCGCTACTTATTTTTATATAGTTCAACGCCAGCAATCCTTCCACTTATCACATATTCTAAATTGTTTCATCTCTAGATCTTTGGTAATATTTTCTTTGGATATTGGTACTATCAGCTGATTTCTTTTATTGTTTTGCGGAAATCACATTAAATTATCCAAAAGAATATCTCTGAGTAGAACTAGTTCTATTACGATGAAATTTCACAATTAGGCTTTCATAAACGAAGAATACTTATTCTGTGGTAGTTTAAGTTATTCTTTGATATAGTATCCCGGTCTATGCCGGAATTTACTACTTTTGGAATTGACAACTCCCAGAATCAACTCTTCGGGAGCTGGCAACCGTAGCTTATACCTTCTTGGCTTGGCTTACAATTCCCAGAAAACCGTCCGAGAATGTTAGCTCAAATGGTTGCACCAGCAGTAGTTAGGTTCCTCTGCTCGGTAGATATTTTCTCGACCGTTTACTCCTTGAGAATTCACTTAAATGTACAAAATATTTCGGTAAAAACTTCTAGAATACCAAATTTCTTGCGGACCTTCAAGAATAGTATGTCCATCTTAAGGGACGCAGGAAAGAGGAAGGGAAAGATAGATGTATAAGGATTAAAAAGAGAGATAAAGAAAGAAAAATTGTGCGCGGGGTTGCCGGGAGAGACTGAGGGCAGTGTCCAATGCACCCGTTCTCTCTGACCACACCATCCGCTTCACTCTTGCCGTCTCACGTACGCCGCCTTCCATTCTTCCTAACGACCCCTCTTTTTATTTACGGCCTTCCTTTAAGACTCGCGAACGCCGCGCACCTCGAGGGCCTCCGGGGGCAGATGTGTACCTCCCCGGTTGCTCTTCACTCGGGTATCCTCTATATAATCCCCGGAAACCAACCCTTCTTGCCCCATCCGCCCTCGCTTGACCAGCTTCATTCGCTTTCTTCCCAAATGTCATTCCCACCAAAAAAGTTTCCCGTAATATTTTATGACTCTCGACTGAAATCCCGTTTAGGTCGCTTTTTTACCCTTCGCCCGCACGGGTGATGAAAAGGTCATTTCTGTCTCGGATTTTTTTTCATCAAGAATCCCGCGCTCAATGTACTCCTCTCTCCCGTGCGCGTGATTTAATAACTCGGGTCCATTCCGGTTTTCTCGCGGGAAGTGTGGGAGTTTTTGTCCCCGATGAGGTTTCACAGATAAAGGATTTAATTTGGAGCCGTCGTTCCGTGGAAATGGGTTCGTAATGCGGGAGATGTTAATACGCATTTCTGAGGAGGAGAAAAGAGAAAACTTAATTGTGAAGCCGATTGGTCGGGCATTTCGGAAATGGAGTCCGTATTAGATTAGTCTGTCAGTGAAATATTTTACAGTAACTTTACCTCAAAATCAATGTGTTAAGTTGGTAAATTTGATGGTATTTAAAGCTCCATTTGGAATTTCTTTTCTGAATTTTCACTTTTATCTTTGACGAGCAGCTAAGACGATTTTGAAAAATGTTGTGCTATTATTGGACTATTTAAACAGAGGAAATAGAAAATAAACTATAAAGATAATTTATTTGCAAATCTGTTTGAATATAAAAGAGTCAGTGGAGTAAAAAGTTTATGAAATATAGTTCCGCAGTTTCTTGGAAGTAAAACCGCAGTTTCCCTGCGGTTTTACTTCCAAGAAATTCTTCACAACCTATATCGTCAACGTCGGGATATGGATATGGAAACATAGATGCCGATTTATTTTTTAAAATGTCGCTAGATGCAACCTCAAAAGTAACTGAAGAGTATTCACGGAAAAATATATAGTTAAAAAGCACATAAAAGATAATACATCTTAAATTTGCGGCTAAAAAGGAATATCAGTCTAGAAATTTCGTAAATTACCTTTATTTTATGAGTTTTATGTAATTTATAACTTATGTAAGGCTTTTTAGATTCAAAATAAATCAAACGTTATATCAAGAGTAGGTATAGGAGGATCGACGTGGTAGACCATACTCCATGGAGTTTAGCACATTCCTAAAACAGAAAAAGGTCTCTAAAAGAAGGAAAAAGCCGTAAGGTTTTCCGACGAAATCGCTTAATTGGCAACAATGTGTGCAAATATGTAAGGTTTATCTTCACAAAATACATTTTAGCTAATATCAGGTCAATTTCCTATTGCACCAAGGAATAAAATAGATCGAGCATCTACTGTAGTTGAAACACTTTTATAGGTACTTGAGTTGGATCTAAGAATGTTTCCGTTTGCATATATCTAAGCATAGTATAAATATGTAATTTAAATGACGACGGAGAAGTTCTCCACTCAAATTAAGAAAGAAAGTTAATCGAACCATGTAAATACTCCTTAAAATTAAAACAGATTTTAGTGGGCGTAGAGTAGAGTAAATTTCTCTCATTTTTATCTAGTTTGTTGCCAATGTAAATGAGAAGTTAATGAAGTCTTTCAGAAGCATACAACAAATTATTAATGAGAAAAAGAACTCTGGAGGAGTGGTTGAAATATGAGGAATGGAGTGGTAACGGGATCGAGTTCTGAAGTAGAAGGGGAAAGTAGGACAGAAGACAAAAGATGGACTTGGCTGTCTTATGGAGAGGTGAAGAGGGCATCAGATAATAAAAATGCCGGTGTTAAGATTAATGCAGAAATGAAAAGAAAGTAGGCCCGTTAGGATTGGTGGAATGTGAGGAAGAAGAATATATAGGCATTAAGTTAGGCTAGATTTATAAAGATTTCCGATTCTAGCTTTCCGATAGATCAAATTGTGACCATTTTGAATATATATTGCGCTTATAAAGGGTTGATTCATGAATATGACAGGATACTAGGCGATTTGATGTTTCCATACTCGTGAATTTACGCCAGTATGAAAAATTACAATTATTACTGGAAATAAACTACGAGAAAAAGGATTTTTGTGTAATCGGAAATCTAACAGTACACGCAGACTTACTTTATTGGTTAATACCACTTTATATACCATTTCTATGATGCATACGAGTACTTTCAGCGGCGTCGTTAGACTTTGTGCCTCTTTTTGCGGTCCCTGAGTTGTATAAAATTGGTAAAGGATTCTTGGCTCTCATAGAATCATCTTTCGCAAAAAAAATTTATTCGTATGGTTATAAGCTACCATTTACCCAAATATTTTACCCCTATTGGGCTTATTTATCCTGGTTCTCCGACCGCAGCAGCAAACCAAAAGTGCCGCCGGAGTGCACTGCTTCCCGGCCCAACATAGCTACGTCAATTCATTCATAGGGTCATCTTTAATAATGTAACAAATACACCGATTCGCCTATTTGCAAAATATAAGTTCAGTATAGTATCACTCTTCATATTTCAGTTACTGATTCGAAAGCTCGAAATTTCGTCGGCATATTTTATTGAAGCAAAGGGTTGCAAAAGTAGTCGTATTTTATTACGTAACACAAGATTGAGAATAAAAATTAAGGAAAATAAAGGGTAGGCCGTTATATTCTGTGATCAATTGCCAGCAAGAATATCATAATTTATGCCAATTTTATTCAGCTCGCTAATGACCACAATAAAAGGGCTGCTTTTTCTACTATCTGTACTGCCGGAAGCCAGTTTGAGTCAGCCTCCAACATTAGCTACTAAAAACTTTGGAGAGGGGATCAGGCTTACTAGAGGATAAGATGAGGAGTGAGGTAGTTCACCCCTCCTTTCCTCTATGAGTCAGAATTATATTAGTGGGTAAAATCTACGTGATTGCAGCTCATTGGCCCTATCCAGAGGAGTATCCAAGGGGGTGGTTTTGGGGGTTTCAACCCTCCCATGAGAACAGAGCCAACGATGAACGAAAGCATGCGAGAGGATGGCATCTCGCAAGTATGCTATACAAACTCCGCTGGAGAACCGCTTGGTTTACATGTTAATATAAATCAGTTTCTATTTTCATTGGTTTTGGGCGGAAGTCTTCCTGCCCCTGGATTGCAGGCAATGTAGTGTTTCTTCCATGACTCTAAACCACCCTTGGACAAATCTTGGCTACGCCCCTAATCCTATGAATAACAATTTTCGAACCGTTCAAAACAAAAGGTTACCAAAATGGATGCCATGACTCAGCTTCACTCATTCTTTTATACATTTTATTATATATTACTGCCTACTTCTAATGCATAATTTCAAATTCAACATCTGTTTTCATCTGAATTATTTGTTATAATTATGCTTTTTTGTCTATTCTTTTCCAGCTGTGTTGCTGACACTTTTACTTATTTTCCCCTCTTCTTTCAAATTTTAGTTAACCTACTATCAGTAGGTTTCACATGTTTTTCACGCCCCCCTTTACGTGGGTGTTTTCCTGCAGGGTTTCAAATTTTAAGCAGACTCAGTGTTTTCCTACGAACAGACTTAGTTTTTGTTTTAAATCCCACGTAATTGTTCATTCCTTTGTTGCTCATCTTTAGTTCGACTCCCAATACCTCTTTCATTCTATCTGTAATGACAAATGATTAGATATGAGAAGAGATTTATAAGTCTTAATCTCGCCCTTAAATAAAGACGCTTTATTACTATTATTATTTCTGTGATTCATATTTTCGCTGACGTAAGACTGAGATAAAAGTGTATGAAAGATACATTTTCCTATATCTTGTACCAAAAGTCGAGGCTTTTTCTACATCGGATTTAATCTCCCCAATAATGGAATATATCGGAAATATCCTATTCGGAGATGGCGAAATCAAATCTGCTAGTCCAAGGATGTGCATTGGTTTCCTGTCCACCTAATCTGCCCCCACCTTGAGAGATCCGCCGGCTTCTCTTTGACAAGTACGTGGGAACGGCCTCTTGGGGAATCCGAGACCTTTTTGCCATCCTTCCAGACAGCCTGGCGCTGCATATGTGGGACGCGCATGGAATCCATTAATGAAAAGAATGTTCGCTCTCTCTTTTCCCTCCCACTGTCTTTCTCTCTCTTCTCAACTCTGAGGACAAGATATGAATATTACGTCGTTATCCTTGTTCCGAAAGATTCTGACATAGTTCGGCAGAAAAGATTTCGACACGACTCGGGAAAACTGGAAAAAGTAACTGCTCTTTGAAGTCGTCCCGTGACGAATCGATCTCCAGAACGTGTCCACCCTCTCGATAATTTATTTCCGACACGTTCCGCCGAAATATGCATTCGCAAGATCGGGATCTCCCACGAAATAAATTAAAGGAAAGTATTTTTAACTTCTTTTCCAAGAAAACATTTCTGAGTAGGCTAGGCTGAAGGAAACTAGTCAGTAAGCAGAAAAAAAGGTTCTATAATTTTGTCGCCGTTATTAAATTGGTTAATATGTATTCTATCCTAACGGTCAGATGCGCCTTAGTAACGAGCCAATGATTTCAACAGTGCCTACTGGCGCTCGGTCTCTACGTAAAAAGATATGCAAGTAATAACTTTAGTAAATAAATCAATAAATAGTGTCATTATACTTTATTCGGGTAGGATTGAGACTATCAAATCTCTTCTTACATCTAACCTTTCGTCATATGAAGTTTAAAAGAGATAGCTTGAACAAGTGCAGAGAAGAAAACTACTTTGTGGGTTTAAAAACCTAAGTTTGCACTCAGGAAAAAACACACCACAGCAGGAAAGCAACCACAAGAAGGGGGGTGTGAAAAACCTACGAATCCTATTGATAGTTAACTAAATTTTAAGGAAAAGGCTGGTTAAATCACATCTGAAAAGCAAAATATTGGTACAGGCACATTATTTCATAGACATAACAACTAGAAATAAATGTTCATAAAACATCATGAAAAGAACATTATGAAATACAAATATAACGGTTTTTAGGGGTAGATTGATACTGAAAAGCCTCCTCTTCCATTTTTCCCTCATTCCTTGCTAAGAAATTCCGTAGCTGGAGATAAATATGAAAGTAAGTTGCTTGAGAAATCACTCAAAGAGACTGTGGATATGAAATATCTAGGAATTAGGAAAAAGAATGCACAGCAGGAATTCCCACAAAAAGGGGGCGAAGAGGTGATATTTAGCCAAGTACTGTAGATTGAAAATTTCGATGTAAGAAATTGAACCATGGATTGAATTAGAAATGTCCTAAAGGCTTGAAATGGCAAAATATATTTTCACCATTTTACGTTTCAACCACAATTTGGAATGGCCTTTTGGTTCTCGTATTTCGTTTCGTGGATGTTTTATGAAATTTCGAAGTTTCCGTGAAATATATTTAAAATTTCATAACGAAATACTTTGCTTGCATATTTTCCGCGTGCTCTCCTTATTAGAAGCTCCATCTTTTTTCCTCCACTGTTTCTAAACCGAACGTTTAGTCCACTTTACAACGATATTTTGTTTCGGCCAGAGAGGAATTTTCTGCTGACTTTGGTGGAAATCATTAAGCAATTAATTTGAAAGTTATTTATATCAGTAATGTCATATCCGTGAATAAAATTCAAAATGAAGTATAAAATGTGTACATGGTAAAATAGGTAAAATTTCCGTGATAGCCCAAAGAGATGTGCAATCTTGTCCTGCTATCTAGAATTACAATAACATTTGTAAACTTACATTATATATCACAGAGGTGTAACTTTTAAAATTTTTCTAATAGGTTCAAATAATCAGATTAAAAAAAGAGAAAAATACTTTGCTTGAAAAATATTATTAATAATTGTACTAAAAACAGGAACCTTGGATGAGCACATATCTCAAAGGTATACACCAGAAGTTTATAGGTACACACATTTACAGATAAACTGGTAAAAAGAACAGAAAAAATTACATGTGCATCGTTTCTAGCTTTCAAAACAGCTATAATCTTCCATTCGTGATTCATGGAGATTTGAATTCAACGCGAATGAAATATTTCTCTGTATTGGATAGCTGGCGTTAAGGTGCACTTCAGCCCACCTTTAGGCTTCCCGTTACGGCAGTAGTCATTACGTCATTTCGCTGCGTTTTGTTCGTAAGTAAACACGTGAGTGAAAGGACATGGAGAAAATAGTGAAAGGAAGATGAAGAGATGAGAGGGAGGGGCTGACTATGCGGGATGAGTGATTGGTGAGATGAAACGATACGCTCGAAGGGCATTGGCGTAGGAGGAAGAACGCAGTGATTGATCGCGCTGTCACATGAAAGGGAGCGGAGTGTTTTACGCCCAGTGATGAATCGGACTCGGCGTCAAGTGGACGTGGATTTTGAATTTCGGCCCAAACTCTTTACTCTCGCGAAATGTGATGCGGATTTTTTTCTCGCAGCATGATAGTGTAGCAGTTTCAATTAGTCGCATGGCGGTGTATAAGATGTTGCGATGTTTGTAAGCGACTTAGAGATCATCCCTGAGTTGTGTGTCGCTGCAATTTTGTTCTTTTTCCGCCCAGGATTTTATGAGCAAGAGCGATTACATTAATCTGAAAGCGCTTCCAAAGTGAACTTTTTTTGTTTCATGAGACACTGCGTGAATCCAGAACGATTCATCTCCATTATTTTTTTCTCGTTCTTCATTGCCAAAGTCTCCCGTTAAATTATATTTCACGTTAGAATGTTATTTCATAGTCCAAAAGGGGTTTACAATGAAAGGAGAGGCAATACGTAATATATTAAAGATTGGTAGAAGGATATGAACTATTTCAAAACGATTTTCGGCGTAAGCAAAAAAGAATTTTTGAATAGAAAAACTCACAACCAGAGCAGATATGTGAAGTTAACTTATATATAGCACAAATATTGGAAAAAATCACCTTGAAAACTCATTTACAAAAACAGTTTTGTTTGTTATTTTCTTGCCTAACAGTTTTTGGATAGATACTCTTATAAATAAAAGAAAATCCTAATTAAATCTTTTTTATCTTGACGATGGGTTGGATGATGGAAAAGACTTCTAAGTCTGAAGCTAGCTTAGATAAAGACGTGTTTTAATAATGATGAATGTATATTGTGTTACACAGGAGTGATTTGATGGGTACTTAACCCAGACTTGCATCCCCAGGGGAAAACTGATAAGCAGTATCCCGCCCCCTCTGTAAGATTAATCAAGTGTTTCTTATGAACCCTATTCTCGAAGATTAAAAAAATAAATTTACTGAAACAACAAAATATTCATGTACATTGAGTACTAGTATTTCATATTTAAAATGCATATTGAAAAATTTTACGATAAGCTTTACTTAATTTGCAAATTTTATAATCAAAGAATTCACATTACAACGTCAAACGTTCCATGTTTAACTTATTGTTAGTTGCAGATTTAAGAAGAGACCTCCTAAGCAAAACTTTTGGGTGCACCCCCTGGCAAAGCGATTACTAATCTCTTTGTTTCAAGTGAAAGATAACTGAAGAGTAGGGACTTTTTCTTCATAAAATTCAGAAAAATTGCATATCTCCTCCCTCAATTAAAACAGTTTAAAACAGTCCCTATTTCCCTAAATTATATTTTCGCTGAGAATGCCTAAGAATATGCGTAATATATGTAATTTGAATTAGGGTAAGTAGTGAATGAAACATGGAAGAAATAGACAACGGTTATTCCTACGTTTACGTAGATTTTCATTAATGCAGGTTTTAAATTTCTATGAAAGGAAATCATTATGAGAATATAGTCAAGAGCAGAGGTTTCCAATAGTCGCTTTTTCAAAGATATAATAGCGGACGCAAGTAGCGAATAAATAACATTATAATCCATAGAATACAGAAAATAAAATTTCATTGCAAAAAAGTCGTGAGCTCGTTTTATTCATAGATAAGAAGTTCGAAACCTTTATTCGCTCGAAAGGTAAAAAAATTCTAAATAGGAGTAATGAAATAACGTATGCGCTTTACGATTGTTTTGGAAACCGTGCGATAAGACCCTCAGCAACCGCTCCTCGTAACAGCTAACAGCTGAGAATTCATGGTGAATCATATTGTTTTTAGAGGTACTTACCTCCGGCCTCTGTTGTCCTCTCTTGTCTGAGCCGACCCGATCCCTCGAGCGGACATTTTTATGGTGACTTCTGTGCCAGTGATACCCCATTTCAAATAGCAGTAATTATTTTATATAAAACTGAGACGGTGATAAATGTCGAAGAGCGAAATTGACGGCGGTCTTGCGCCTTTAAAACTCGTAGGTGTAGAACACGCGTTGCCCCGCGTAATAAATTTCGTAACACTTTCAGGAGAGTGTTTTGGCAGCGATAAGAGTGTGGGCGTGTCAAGAGGACAACACGAGTACGTTGGTATCCATCCATTATCATCGCAGCCCCTCTCACGATCTCAATACATTTGAAACGCTCAGATCAAAGGGGTCAGCTTTTCTTCAGAACCGTTATAAATGTTCCGGAATTCTTTTTTGCATTCAATTCATTCATGATTTTTGCCGTAATTAAGCTGTTGCTAACGGCAAAATATGTTTACGTGTTTTTTCTGCAGCAGGATGTACTTGTAATTATCACGTTATATAGCAAGATTAAGGAAATAAATCAAAGGACTCAGAATGAAATAGCATTAGGGTTAAATGCGGAATTTGCGGAAGTGAGATACGCTCAACTATCATTAAGAACATAAGAACATTTGCTAAATTAATTAATGGTGATAACAATCCAGACTTTACTGTTGATGTAGGAAAACTGCAGTTGAATTCGGGACTGTAGTGATTACTAAAAGTTATAGTAGAGGGCAGGTTATAAGAATACAAACCTGACGAATATTTACTGAGAGATACTATGCGTTTTTAGCTCTGAATATGCATCCATTAAGACCACTGCTACACGAAATTTTTTGTTAATTTATTAAACTCTAGATTCCATTTTCTGGTTGCATTATATCTTTTTACAACGAGCATTTCAGGCGGGATTAATGTAGTGAGTCTTCGGCAAAATTTAATTCCTTGTATTTCATCTCCTCTCTTTTTGTATCAATTTTATTTTGGTCGTAAATATTCAACAAAATAATTTAAAGGATTTTTACCGTTGTAAAATATTATTATTTATGAAGTTTTAAGAACATTTGCCACGATGTTTTCACAGAATAACGATTACTAGACCCTGTGACGATATCTCATGGAAAATGTCTGCAATTTTTTTATGAAACAGGCATTAGAAACTTGGTAATTTTCAAATATTTAAAATAAAATATTTTTGAGATGTTTTTGTGGAATTTGCAGATTTATGCGGACATTTTCCGACTTTCTAATTTCCGTTACGTATTTCCACGAAGATTTATTTATTTTTTCGAAATTAGGATTTCTTTGTAGAAAATGAATCCTTTTGGTTTGACGTATTTATAGGAAAAAAACAAAGAAGTGCAATATTCTAGGAATCAGAAGTGCTTTTTAATAGGACGAGTTGGAAAAGGAACCGATGCTTAATCGTAAGTGTAAGTGAAGGGGTTGATGGAAGCGCGGCTCTGTGATATACATGAAGTTGTAAAAGATTTCCCGCGTTTGTGACATTACCCAAGAATTACTACGTCTTTCGTCAGGTTCTTTTTATGCCATTTATTGTAATTTATGTTCTTTTTCAATATCATTCAGATTGCTAATAATCTTCTCATTTCATACCCAAGATTTTCTTCCCTGAAAAATAATTAAGTACAGGTCTTCTCCCGAGGAGAAACGGACAAGAAGAAGTCTGAAAGAACTAGGGCTCGGACCCAGGTCTTCCGCTTTCGGGGAAAATGCTCTGACCATTGATCTATCTTGCCGGTACAATAACCAAAGTATTCGCCCGGACAGCGGAAGACCTGGGTTTGAGTCTCGGTCCTATTAGATTTTTTTAAAAGTCCGTTTGTACTTGGGCATATTCCTAGCCATACGACTCTTCCTGTAATACCATCATTATCCCTTTTCTTGTGAAACACAGTTCTTTTCTTCAAGGTTGGTGATTAATTTTATGTGATGGCTGTATGAGTTGGTTCTTAGTCATTCCAGTCTCACTTTTCCCAGGAAAACTAAAGCGAGTTTCGCTCACATCTGCAGCCGCTAGCCTAATTCAAATGTCTCTCTCGCTAACCTTCGCGAATTTCTTCCAGTGTTACTTATTACTCGTGTTTCCGTTGACGCACTTGCTCGGAATACGACCTTTACCTTGGAAATTAACATTTCCCACCTTTTAAGAAATAATTGGACGATTGGAGATTAACTATGGTGATTACCCATTGGTAATTGGCAGCTGTTTATGGGCTGAGAAGAGCCGCTTTAATTTGCGTCGCTCAAGGTAAACGGAATTCCCTCGGACGAGTGTGCCGAATGCGGGGTTGCAACCGAAAACGAGTGGGAAGAGCATGAATTATTCATCCCTCGCCTCCCGAATCGCTCGTATTTATGGCAAAATAATACGCGGCTTAAAAACCAGTTTATTCACTTTCCTCATGCATTTTAACGATTCCGATGTCCAATTTCGGGGGTTGATAACATGTTTCATGAGGGAATATATTGATGCGCGAATGCAAGGACGAGGTTTTAATTCATTCCGGCAGCGTCCCCGATTCCAAATTGCGATTGTTCTCACAGATTCGGTCTTAGTGTCCTTTTCCGAGAAGAGGGAGGTAAAAATGATTTAATTAAAGATGAATAAACCAAGAGGTGCAGTATGTGTCTGACGCCCAATTCTAAGAATTTTTGTTATTCTATGGAGTGTCAGATCTGCAAGAAATAAATATGTCATGGATAAGTCAGCGAAGAAGAATTTTGTTTTTCTATATTTCAGTTTCTTGATCTCACAGTAAATCTGATTTCGAGACATTTTTTTTCTGGTAAAACTTGGGAGAATAATTTAGTATCAATCGGAATAAGCCGAATTGAGGAAGTTTATTGATGTTCTACCATAATTCGAAGTCCAGTCCAACTGTCTCCAACCCTAAAAAAGTACGAGTGTGTTGGAGAAAAAAATGTGTTCTCAGAGTTACGGATGAAGTTTACTTCCAAATTTCATAGGAAGCCACCGTCTCCCTAATTGGTAATGGAAATGAGAACAATAAAAAAATTATTTATAACAATTATTTCCAAACACTGTACATATATCGGGAAGGATTATCTCAATTTAGTCTTCGATACAGTCCTTTTCTTGTATTTCTGTAGAATTTGATGAGTGAAAACGGCATCAGAACCTATACCTGGCGAGATATTGTGTAGAAATCAATTTTGATTCCTCCTATTAAGGTCACCTTTAATCGCTAAATTTTACCATTTCTTTATCCCTTAAAGGACTAAATTATTCTCTTCTCTTTAAGCTTTCACGTTTAAAAACAAAATAATATAGTAAT
>KZ308140.1:2063285-2086893 GCA_000376725.2 Ladona fulva | reverse complement strand
ATATGAATCAGCTCAGCAAAACGGCGATAAGATAATTAAATTATCAGAGTTACCAAAACTATTGCGTGTGGTATGAAGTGATGCATTAGGGATTTTTCCTTTAACTTAAGATCGTTGAACTCTAGCGAAAGTTGATTGTTTTTTCTTTACCATAAACATTGTGAGCTTAAAGGGCATAACACGATTTCGTTTCTGGCGGAAAGAAATTTATTTGGGTTATGTTTCAAAGATCTATTCGCCAATAACTTATATATGTACGAGTATGTATGTATGGAGACGAAAAAATCATTTAGAGATAATACTCAGTTATTGTTTGTTAAATAAGAAACTCATTTGCATAAATATCTCTTATTATTATGTAAATTTTTCTCTTCGTAAAAATTCTGACATCTTCTGTTTGAGTGATAATTTTCTGCATACAAACAAAGCATTTCCTGAATGATTAGTAATTGCTTTAAGTTTTAAAAATACCCCTCCATATTATGGTCGACTCCCGGTCCTATTAAGGTTTCTTTTTTTCTAGTCCATGAATACACATACGCATCTTAATACTTTTTCCCAGGAAGTAAAATTTTGACACTTTGACCGTTTTTGACGCCTTAATGTTTATATCAATACATTTTGAATTTTTGTTTCCTAAATAAATAAATATTGGATAAGATAAATAAATAAATACATATTAGGCGATTCTCCCGAATTTCTCTGGAAAAAACAAGGAGGGAAGAAGGAAATTAGATTTCATGATGGAGAGGCTGAAAATTTTCGTGGAAACGATCTTAAACCTATTACTGAACGCTTCACTGGGTAACTCTCCGACGCAGTCATGCAGAAGGTCCCACTTAACCGGTCGGTGGTGTCCGGAAAGTTCGGAGAGAAGTACACATACGTATCGTGGTGATATAGATTTTCCTTATATCGAGGAAGTAAATTGAATAAAAACGAAGCAATGTTTTGCGTTAGAGTAATTAATAGGATGTTATGAGCAGCATTTCAGAACGAATAACAACACTGACCGTTAGAACACAAGGGCTGCTTACGTGAGCTCTGACCAGTTGCCTACGGGGCAGAGACTAAGGAAGACCTTCGTTGTAAATCTCTTTTGAGGAGCAAAGGACTTCACTGGCTAAAGAGGTTCGAGAGGGAGGCAATACGGAAAGCATCGTTTGAAATCCGATGAATCATCTGCTGACAGAATCATCCTTCATCGCTATGTTCTTCCGACATAGGTAATACATAAGGTTCGCTGTTGTTAGAACATATTGTTCCTTATTATTCCCTCTATACACAGTTTTTTTGTGGCTTCAGGGTCTTGAATATCGAAAATGGTGGAAGATTTCAAGGACAGGGTGGTTATAATAGGAGTTAAATCAGGAGTCACATCTGTTTTTTCAAAATTGCGTGTTTTATAAAATAAATGGAAAAGTTCTAAAATTTTGAGGTTTCAAACAAACCATCCCCTTCGTGACTAATTCCGTTGTTGAATCCAAACTCATTTTCATTTTTTCCCAGTTGAGAATCAACTGGCACTTCAGCTAGTATCGATGGTAGATTTAGATTGAGATTTAGATTTATACTCCGCAAGCCGCCAGTGGCGCATGGCAGGGGGTGTAGCAACACCAAAGACCTAACATAATCCATCGTGTTTGCATCTCTAATGCTCTATGGAAAGAACGACCAGAAATAACAATCTGTTTTAGCGATTACTCCTTTGTAACGCTTGGTAGTCGCCTCTCGGAGATCGCGCTCGATGTTTACCGGAATAACTATGTCTTCCACTTCATCTTTCGTACTAGCATTATACATGTAATGAGCTACTTGAGCCATTTTGTCGTGTTCTAAAATATTCATGATGTAATGGAGTTACAGGTGAGAGATGAAGAATATCAGTGACTGCAAAACTATGGAATGCTAACCGAACCGACCAAGAGAAAAGTGTTTCTCGAAGATTCATTGTGCTTCACCTACGCGGACTTTTTTCCGCTTGTAGCATTCTGGCTCTGTGAGGAAAGCAAGGGCAAACTACCTCACTCCTCATTTTGCCTAGTAAGCCTCATTTTCCTCTCCAAAGATTTTCGTGGCTGATGTTGGAGGGGATGAGGTTCAAACAAGCCTTCGGGCTGGAAATTCTGCAGACGTCATTCCTCGTCCCGACCCAACTATCCAAACAAGCTAATTAATACATTAATGCGTTTGCTAATTTCTGAGTATAAGTATATGTTACATCAAACAAAAGTAATTCTCAAAACAGCGCTACTAGGAATTACGTACCGTTTTGATATTTTTTGGGTGTGGCTTCTTTGTACAGCAGTTTTGAGACGCTGTTTTTACATTCACAAAGTATTACAGACCTTTGGTCTCGTATGGTATGTTTCGGAACCTTTGCACCTCGCATCTCCTGCGGCTATTCGTGCTTAATTCGTCTTGCTTTTTTCCGTTTACCTCGCCTCTTACGCACACTCTTTCTCTTTCAACCCATGCGGAGTTCAAGTCCTTTCCGTTGGCTGTCGTTCAATGAGAGGGGGCGCAGATCGTCGCAATTCATCCAAAACGCTTTTTCCCGTTTGACCTTTGCTCACCTTCCACGACACACGAGGGCATTAGTCCCTCCCTCAACCGGCATGCCCCGACCTCATCCCTCCTCCTTCCTCCCTTTAACCCACTCCCCAAGTACGTCCGCCCACGCATCCAGGCGGCTTATGATCTCTCTCACTCTCTGTTGAGACATTTCCTCTTCCGCTTAACACCTATTTGTCTCCATTTCGTTTTGCAAGTCGGTTCGTGAGCCGCGAATAGCCAGCGTCCTTTTCCAAGTAGCGCACCCGTCGATTAGGTCTCCATATATTCCGAGGTTTAGGATGTTGTATGAATTGCTCGGATGTGAACGCGATATATATGAAACAGCGAGCTTAATAAACTTTTTCAGCTCCTGGAGCGTATATTAGAGTTCCATGTTTGGTACTTGGACTAGTTTCCACAAAACAAAAACCTCAACGACAACCGGTTTCGGCATAGATCATGCCATCTTCCGGTGACAGCCTACCAAATGGATTTTTTTGTTGATGAAGAAGATGGCACGATCTATGTCGAAGCCGGTCATCGTTGAGGATTTTATTGTTTTGTGGAAACTTTAGCAGTTTGTTTATTGAATATGGAATGGGAACTTGTTTATTAAATATGATGATTAACCGGTTACACCAAGTGACAGCCTACCAAGTCAATTTTACTATATTAGAGTTCTTCAGGTATTTAATGTCTCCCTATTGATCCGATTCTTGATTCCATTACTTATTTTAGCCAAGCATAAAAATTTATGAGCTCATGAACTTATTAGATGTTATGCTAATCAGTTTCTCTTGTTCTATGAGTTAGTGCAGTAGTAGTTAATCCAGGAGAACGACAATCTTGTAATTTCTATAGAATATTTACTATTTCGACTAGTTTCGCCCACGTTTTAGACATCTTCAGGACCTGTAGAAATTATGAGGCCTTCAGGTATACAAAAGATGCCATATCCAGGAGAGTAAGTATATGACATCTTTCCACTACTTGACCTCATCATAGTGGTAATTAATTTTTTGGCCATATTACATCAACAGGGCTCCCGGATAGCCAAGTGAGCAACGTGTTCGACGTCGGTGAAAGCGGTCCCGAGTTCGATTCCCGGTGGGGCCCACGTGCGAAATGGCCTAAGCTGTCGAAGCACTTTTAATAATAGTACTACTACTACTACATATATTTATCAGTTTCTCTTGTAAGGTAATGCTTTCTCAAAAGGTCGTCAACATTTGTAGATAGACTAGTAAATATGTAATATATGATTGAAATAGATATTCCTACTATCAATTCTTTTTGGCATGCCATTGTAGTACGCAGGTCTCTACAGCGTAAAGAATGAATTGATGCAGCTTTTACCCATACCACGAAATATTTTATTAAGCGACCATGCTTTCGACGCTTAGCGTCATCATCAGGCCTAATTATGATGCAAAATGCCGAAACCATGGAGCTTAATAAAATATTTCGTGATATGAGTAAAAGTTGCATCTCTTAATTCTTTACAATATAGGTGTTCAAGTTGCAGCGTTATTAACAGACGTAATGCGCGTTTTACGGCAACAAGAAATCCAAACCACTGCATTTGACTATTGTGCCGAATTCGAGAAAAACTCCATCGGATAAAACGACACAAAATTCGGTTCTTGGACGAAGACAAGAAGAAACAGCACCATACGAAATAACAGCCAACATTTACTTACGTATAGCGTAAGAAATTTAGCGAATATACATTTTACATGTGCGAGAAAGAAAAACCAAGTTCAATTAAAAAATCAAATCACCTTATATATAACACACTGAAGTGGATTGAAGTGGAATTTGTTTCAGATATTTTTTATTTTTTCAAGAAGGGCGAATTACGCCAAGCTGTCCAAAATTCTTCACAAAGTATAAAAATAATTTGTAAAAGGTGAGGAAGTATCGCGGAAATCGTAGCCATTGCTTTGATTTTTATTTGGTTGTGGTGAAATTGCTTGCAATTATTTCTTCGTTCACTCACACAGTCATATTGGNAGATTTAGATTTATACTCCGCAAGCCGCCAGTGGCGCATGGCAGGGGGTGTAGCAACACCAAAGACCTAACATAATCCATCGTGTTTGCATCTCTAATGCTCTATGGAAAGAACGACCAGAAATAACAATCTGTTTTAGCGATTACTCCTTTGTAACGCTTGGTAGTCGCCTCTCGGAGATCGCGCTCGATGTTTACCGGAATAACTATGTCTTCCACTTCATCTTTCGTACTAGCATTATACATGTAATGAGCTACTTGAGCCATTTTGTCGTGTTCTAAAATATTCATGATGTAATGGAGTTACAGGTGAGAGATGAAGAATATCAGTGACTGCAAAACTATGGAATGCTAACCGAACCGACCAAGAGAAAAGTGTTTCTCGAAGATTCATTGTGCTTCACCTACGCGGACTTTTTTCCGCTTGTAGCATTCTGGCTCTATGAGGAAAGCAAGGGCAAACTACCTCACTCATCATTTTGCCTAGTAAGCCTCATTTTCCTCTCCAAAGATTTTCGTGGCTGATGTTGGAGGGGATGAGGTTCAAACAAGCCTTCGGGCTGGAAATTCTGCAGACGTCATTCCTCGTCCCGACCCAACTATCCAAACAAGCTAATTAATACATTAATGCGTTTGCTAATTTCTGAGTATAAGTATATGTTACATCAAACAAAAGTAATTCTCAAAACAGCGCTACTAGGAATTACGTACCGTTTTGATATTTTTTGGGTGTGGCTTCTTTGTACAGCAGTTTTGAGACGCTGTTTTTACATTCACAAAGTATTACAGACCTTTGGTCTCGTATGGTATGTTTCGGAACCTTTGCACCTCGCATCTCCTGCGGCTATTCGTGCTTAATTCGTCTTGCTTTTTTCCGTTTACCTCGCCTCTTACACACACTCTTTCTCTTTCAACCCATGCGGAGTTCAAGTCCTTTCCGTTGGCTGTCGTTCAATGAGAGGGGGCGCAGATCGTCGCAATTCATCCAAAACGCTTTTTCCCGTTTGACCTTTGCTCACCTTCCACGACACACGAGGGCATTAGTCCCTCCCTCAACCGGCATGCCCCGACCTCATCCCTCCTCCTTCCTCCCTTTAACCCACTCCCCAAGTACGTCCGCCCACGCATCCAGGCGGCTTATGATCTCTCTCACTCTCTGTTGAGACATTTCCTCTTCCGCTTAACACCTATTTGTCTCCATTTCGTTTTGCAAGTCGGTTCGTGAGCCGCGAATAGCCAGCGTCCTTTTCCAAGTAGCGCACCCGTCGATTAGGTCTCCATATATTCCGAGGTTTAGGATGTTGTATGAATTGCTCGGATGTGAACGCGATATATATGAAACAGCGAGCTTAATAAACTTTTTCAGCTCCTGAAGCGTATATTAGAGTTCCATATTTGGTACTTGGACTAGTTTCCACAAAACAAAAACCTCAACGACAACCGGTTTCGGCATAGATCATGCCATCTTCCGGTGACAGCCTACCAAATGGATTATTTTGATGATGAAGAAGATGGCAGGATCTATGTCGAAGCCGGTCATCGTTGAGGATTTTATTGTTTTGTGGAAACTTTAGCAGCTTGTTTATTGAATATGGAAAGAGAACTTGTTTATTAAATATGATGATTAACCGGTTACACCAAGTGACAGCCTACCAAGTCAATTTTACTATATTAGAGTTCTTCAGGTATTTAATGTCTCCCTATCGATTCGATTCTTGATTCCATTACTTATTTTTGCCAAGCATAAAAATTTATGAGCTCATGAACTTATTAGATGTTATGCTAATCAGTTTCTCTTGTTCTAAGAGTTAGTGCAGTAGTAGTTAATCCAGGAGAACGACAATCTTGTAATTTCTATAGAATATTTACTATTTCGACTAGTTTCGTCCACGTTTTAGACGTCTTCAGGTAAATACCTGTAGAAATTATGAGGCCTTTTCCTTCTGTATATGACATCTTTCCACTACTTGACCTCATCAGATCTATAGTGTTAGTTAATTTTTGGGCCATCTTATATCAACAGGGCTCCCGGATAGCCAAGTGGGCAACGCGTTCGACTTCGGTGAAAGCGGTTGCAATTATTTCTTCGTTCAGTCATATTGGAAAATATTTATGAAATAAATAAAAATTGCATTCATCTTCTCATGACTTATACTGGCATTCACTATTCATTTACTAGTGCGCGTTTCCATAAGTTTTTTGTTTTTACTTTCCGATTGATTGAATGAGGCAGTTTGTATTTCTCTCAACTCCGTCCGTAGCGAACTATTAAAGAGGAGTTAAGGGAATTTTATTTTCTTAGCCCCTTAAATTATCCTTAAGAAATTGTCGACTTACATGTCTGACATCTAACGGAAGTCGATTCAAATGAAACACTCCCTCGTTCCGCCACTGAGCTAAAGAGAAACGTTCTTTTGTTACCCTTGGCGAACGTATAAGAGAATATATTGCTGAGGGAAGGAGATCGCGAGTTTTATTTTGCTCCTGTTAACAGCGCTCCTTTCTGATCCACTGTCCCCTCTCTTTGTCCAGCGGCTCGTTCGGAAATGCAGACCACCGTAGAAGAGTCAGCTAGACTGTGGGATGGACGTTGAAGACCATTGTCTCGCTGTGGAATTTCTGGCCTATCTTTCAGGGATATCCTTGGGGGCCAGCCTTTGATACGAGGACAATTGCTTTAGAAATCACTTAGTTGATGGTGCAGTTACGCGATTTATATTCTGTAACATTCAACATTCTCGCATTATTCTTATGATAATTCTTTTTAAGCGGTAAAATTGATATTTTGACATAAAAACCCATTACTGTCTGGAGGAATATAGTAGATTGCAGTATCCATGCTATTTTTCCTTCAGCGTCAATTGAGTTATTTTATTTCCAACGACTTTTATATGTTTCTGACTATTCAAATGAATTAATTTCTGGAAAGGATCAAAAATGACGTTTGATTTTAACTCAGGAGAGACTTATCATCCTCAAAATCTTTATTTTATGCATAAATTCTTTATTTTATGCATATGCTGAAATTCAATAATGAAATGTAACAAATTCAGCAGAGATTGAGTGGGCAATATTTTGCAATAGTAGAGTTTTCCTAAGTTGAAATTAAATACCTATCCATTGATTTTCGANTCAAGATATCTATTGTACATAAGAATTCGTAAGAAAATATAGTTTGATACCAAGAAATAGTTGTTCAAGAAAATGAAGATTATAGAATTTTGGGAAGAGGCGATTATAGAAAGTACTCCGACACAAAGTCGATAGAGAGATAAAAACTCCCTTTGAAGTTTTTACGATGAAAAATCCCTCTGATGTGGTTTATGTCCATATAGCAAGGGATTCAGCCAAAGTAAGTGCTTACGCAATCTCGGAATTTGCCTTCCCTTATTTACGTAAGTTAGTGCATATGATCATTTTGAGATATTTACGTTCCGGAATGGTTTACGAGAGGTATTTATGCAATTGAAACATATTTTATGGTTTTCTGCATACTTCAAAGATAAGAAATTTATTATTCATCACTTTCTTAGAATAAGCAACGGGTTTTTTGGTCATTATTCAATTGATGCGTTAAGTTTTGCCTTCAGAAATGTATAAAAAGTACACGGAAACAGGCTCTTAAACATACCGTTATGTTTATGTGCCCTAAAACTCCTCTTTCCAATTCTTCTTTATAAATAAACCCTTCCTTTATGTCGTTAAATAGTTTTTGTCTCATGCCTTTCGTCTTGTGACTTTCCTTTTATTCATATCCTTTGCATTCTACCAAAGTCTTCAATACTTGTTTTTCCGTCAACCAAGGCAGACGATAAAAATTTTATTTCACTGAGCGATGTGATTTTCAAGATTTCTTTTCCATTGGGTATTTCATTATTTATCAGCTTTGTTTATATCATATTGCGCATTTAACGAGCGAAGTATTAGAATAAAAAAAGAATAGTTCACTCATGGGCTCCCAATAGCCAAGTGGGCAGCGCGTGGTGACCCGGATGATATCCCGAGAGAACTTCATACACAAAGCGTTCCCTGGTTCGATTCCCGGTGGGGGCCTACGTGCAAAATGACATAAGCTGTCGAAGCACTTTTAAAAGTACTACTACAGTTCATTCATACGTAACACTTGCAGTACTAACATAAAGGAAGTGTCTTTTTTGTCGGTTTATCTTTTGTCTACTGCTGCTTATTTAAGGGTTATGATTACTTTACAACCCCACTTTAAAATTACAAGTTTCACATAATATATTTAGAATTATACATAACATATTATATAAAAGTAGTGTGGTATATAAAATGTAACAAAATACTTAGAAGTAGCATGATACATATAAATAGCAAAATTCGTAAAATGGAAAATATACATAGCATAATGATCACCATCTGTGCAGGATCACACATCATATTAAACATTTATATCAACATTCACTCGTAATATGGATCCATTTAAGCAGTTACTCACTTTTGTATTTAGTTGAAAATAGTTATGCACCATTTTTAAGACTAATATTGAAGGTAAGCTGATCTATAAAAAGCTTCTTCTTGAAAACTACACGCTTAATTTATTCCTAGTTCTTTAGAATTATACTGTTGGGTAGACTGTATTAGCAGTAAATGATAACTAAATAGTTTTATGCCTTCTGAGAAGCATTTTGAAAAGTAACAGAAAAGAGAATTTTATGGGCGAAGTTTTTTTGAGATGCATTTACTCAGGCTCTATATTGAGTCATTCATATTCTTTCTCGAATGGAAATTTATTTCAAAGAATCGCGATACGCTGTCATATTGAATGATATGTCGGAATGCGAAGAAATAATTTTGGGTCTTGAAGATATCTCCATTCGAGGAACGCGAGCATTTTCACTCTGTCGAGATACATAAATCACGATTAAAAAGTCACGCCCATTCGCATACGTTACATTTCGCTTTCATGTTTTCATTCCACACTTGTGCCGCTGAATGATACGGCACATTCATAACAAGTGGTCACTTTATGGCAGTGGTCCGCTTGAAACAGGACAATGAACGTTCTTCCAGACTTGCGAGAACGAATGAAGGGAAAGTGTTAAGCTCTCCCCCCTTTCACTTTGCTGTTGCGGGGAGCGTCATGACCATGGAATTTTTGTTTCTGAATTGCCATTTCTTCCTCTATTTTCGTAATTATCCAATTCGGTATATTGTCTTGCGCTTGTTCTTCTCCGCTGTTTTACTGATGCGCTAATTCTGTTTCATCTCTTTCCGAAATCCTACTCCTCTCTTAGGTGTCTCCGGCTTCCTTTCACTTTCATGATAAACTTTTTGTATGGCTGTTAAGATAAAGCCTCATTTTCATAATTAACTTTATAGACCCCGAATACTCTTTTATGTTCCGTAATTACGTATTGGGTTATTAAAAGCTTTCTTTGTAGACTCATGTGTTGGAAAATTGCCTAAGGATCGGAGGAAATTCATGAAATTTCACTCCACGTGGAAATCGGCTTCTGTTTATGTTAGCTAAAATTTTACTCATATAATAAACGTCATTTAGTAAACGATATCATAAAACTCAAAAGAATTGAATGATAATAAAGTGGTCTATCTAAATTCTAGGCATGGAAATATTTTATTCTCATACAATTTTGAACACCATTTAATTAATCACCTCAATTCTTAGTGACTAGTTAGTTATTTGATGTACAGTCTAAGAATTGATTAAATTTGTTGCCCGGAAACGCTGTAAATAGTTTTTACTTTAATGGGATATAAGTGTGAGATTGTCTTCATATGTTATAGATTTCAAAAATTTCTATCACCCCAATAAAAAAGGGTTCTTAATATCATATATGATATTAAGAATCCATAGTCGGCCATCCACTTAAGGGGCTCGGGTACAAATGTCTGCCTTGGCCTCTTCTTACTGGTATATCGTTTACTATCTGAAAAATAAAAAAATACCTCTGTGAAATCGAGCCCCTTCAAACTAGGGGCCCGGATACTAGATATTCACTGAGCCCCCTCTTAGCCCGATGATTTCATAGTATTTTATTTAGCTTTTTTCCATCCCTTGACCGTCTTTATAAATAGATTTGACACGCCCATATCACATTCTTCCGCTGACAATTTCCCTCCCAGTCATCAATCTTATTACCACTTGCACCTTCCTTCCGGCAGGAATCCCTACTCCAGCTCCAACCTGATTTTCGCACTTTCTTTAAAAGAAACCTTATGTTCTTTCAGCGGGCACTTAAGTAGTCCACGAGCTCTTTCCATTTTGAATACAAATTTCTAATATCCATATCCAGATACGGATATCTCAAGCCCGTTCACATGACCCAACGTGTGCGACACTTTAGTTACTAAACTTGGCAACTCACTCCTTAAATCTCGGCGACCCAATTTTCACCTTGTAGGAGTGAAATTCACCACAAATCAGCGATAAGATTGCTTGGTTTCACGTTATCATATATTTAAAAACTATTCCTATATACCGTCTAGGATTGAAAACTATAAAATGTGGGGATATTAACTTTCTAGCTGGATGAGATTTTCAGTTCATATTAACTGTTTTTGGTAGATTTTAAAACGCAAAAGCCGCACGAAGATGCCCTATTTTCATTTTAAAAGTGCGAAATACTTGGATTAAGGGTTATATTATTTGTTATATCCTAAAAGTCCTTAAGTTTTAAAAATACCCCTCCATATTATGGTCGACTCCTGGTCCTATTAAGGTTTCTTTTTTCTAGTCCATGAATACACATACGCATCTTAATACTTTTTCCCAGGAAGTAAAATTTTGACACTTTGATCGTTTTTGACGCCTTAATGTTTATTTCGATACATTTTGAATTTTTGTTTCCCGCTAAATAAATACATATTGGGTGATTCTCCCGAATTTCTCTGGCAAAAACAAGGAGGGAAGAAGGAAATTAGATTTCATGATGGAGAGGCTGAAAATTTTCGTGGAAACGATCTTAAACCTATTACTGAACGCTTCACTGGGTAACTCTCCGACGCAGTCATGCAGAAGGTCCCACTTAACCGGTCGGTGGTGTCCGGAAAGTTCGGAGAGAAGTACACATACGTATCGTGGTGATATAGATTTTCCTTATATCGAGGAAGTAAATTGAATAAAAACGAAGCAATGTTTTGCGTTAGAGTAATTAATAGGATGTTATGAGCAGCATTTCAGAACGAATAACAACACTGACCGTTAGAACACAAGGGCTGCTTACGTGAGCTCTGACCAGTTGCCTACGGGGCAGAGACTAAGGAAGACCTTCGTTGTAAATCTCTTTTGAGGAGCAAAGGACTTCACTGGCTAAAGAGGTTCGAGAGGGAGGCAATACGGAAAGCATCGTTTGAAATCCGATGAATCATCTGCTGACAGAATCATCCTTCATCGCTATGTTCTTCCGACATAGGTAATACATAAGGTTCGCTGTTGTTAGAACATATTGTTCCTTATTATTCCCTCTATACACAGTTTTTTTGTGGCTTCAGGGTCTTGAATATCGAAAATGGTGGAAGATTTCAAGGACAGGGTGGTTATAATAGGAGTTAAATCAGGAGTCACATCTGTTTTTTCAAAATTGCGTGTTTTATAAAATAAATGGAAAAGTTCTAAAATTTTGAGGTTTCAAACAAACCATCCCCTTCGTGACTAATTCCGTTGTTGAATCCAAACTCATTTTCATTTTTTCCCAGTTGAGAATCAACTGGCACTTCAGCTAGTATCGATGGTAGATTTAGATTGAGATTTAGATTTATACTCCGCAAGCCGCCAGTGGCGCATGGCAGGGGGTGTAGCAACACCAAAGACCTAACATAATCCATCGTGTTTGCATCTCTAATGCTCTATGGAAAGAACGACCAGAAATAACAATCTGTTTTAGCGATTACTCCTTTGTAACGCTTGGTAGTCGCCTCTCGGAGATCGCGCTCGATGTTTACCGGAATAACTATGTCTTCCACTTCATCTTTCGTACTAGCATTATACATGTAATGAGCTACTTGAGCCATTTTGTCGTGTTCTAAAATATTCATGATGTAATGGAGTTACAGGTGAGAGATGAAGAATATCAGTGACTGCAAAACTATGGAATGCTAACCGAACCGACCAAGAGAAAAGTGTTTCTCGAAGATTCATTGTGCTTCACCTACGCGGACTTTTTTCCGCTTGTAGCATTCTGGCTCTATGAGGAAAGCAAGGGCAAACTACCTCACTCATCATTTTGCCTAGTAAGCCTCATTTTCCTCTCCAAAGATTTTCGTGGCTGATGTTGGAGGGGATGAGGTTCAAACAAGCCTTCGGGCTGGAAATTCTGCAGACGTCATTCCTCGTCCCGACCCAACTATCCAAACAAGCTAATTAATACATTAATGCGTTTGCTAATTTCTGAGTATAAGTATATGTTACATCAAACAAAAGTAATTCTCAAAACAACGCTACTAGGAATTACGTACCGTTTTGATATTTTTTGGGTGTGGCTTCTTTGTACAGCAGTTTTGAGACGCTGTTTTTACATTCACAAAGTATTACAGACCTTTGGTCTCGTATGGTATGTTTCGGAACCTTTGCACCTCGCATCTCCTGCGGCTATTCGTGCTTAATTCTTCTTGCTTTTTTCCGTTTACCTCGCCTCTTACGCACACTCTTCCTCTTTCAACCCATGCGGAGTTCAAGTCCTTTCCGTTGGCTGTCGTTCAATGAGAGGGGGCGCAGATCGTCGCAATTTATCCAAAACGCTTTTTCCCGTTTGACCTTTGCTCACCTTCCACGACACACGAGGGCATTAGTCCCTCCCTCAACCGGCATGCCCCGACCTCATCCCTCCTCCTTCCTCCCTTTAACCCACTCCCCAAGTACGTCCGCCCACGCATCCAGGCGGCTTATGATCTCTCTCACTCTCTGTTGAGACATTTCCTCTTCCGCTTAACACCTATTTGTCTCCATTTCGTTTTGCAAGTCGGTTCGTGAGCCGCGAATAGCCAGCGTCCTTTTCCAAGTAGCGCACCCGTCGATTAGGTCTCCATATATTCCGAGGTTTAGGATGTTGTATGAATTGCTCGGATGTGAACGCGATATATATGAAACAGCGAGCTTAATAAACTTTTTCAGCTCCTGAAGCGTATATTAGAGTTCCATATTTGGTACTTGGACTAGTTTCCACAAAACAAAAACCTCAACGACAACCGGTTTCGGCATAGATCATGCCATCTTCCGGTGACAGCCTACCAAATGGATTATTTTGATGATGAAGAAGATGGCAGGATCTATGTCGAAGCCGGTCATCGTTGAGGATTTTATTGTTTTGTGGAAACTTTAGCAGCTTGTTTATTGAATATGGAAAGAGAACTTGTTTATTAAATATGATGATTAACCGGTTACACCAAGTGACAGCCTACCAAGTCAATTTTACTATATTAGAGTTCTTCAGGTATTTAATGTCTCCCTATCGATTCGATTCTTGATTCCATTACTTATTTTTGCCAAGCATAAAAATTTATGAGCTCATGAACTTATTAGATGTTATGCTAATCAGTTTCTCTTGTTCTAAGAGTTAGTGCAGTAGTAGTTAATCCAGGAGAACGACAATCTTGTAATTTCTATAGAATATTTACTATTTCGACTAGTTTCGTCCACGTTTTAGACGTCTTCAGGTAAATACCTGTAGAAATTATGAGGCCTTTTCCTTCTGGATATGGCATCTTTCCACTACTTGACCTCATCAGATCTATAGTGTTAGTTAATTTTTGGGCCATCTTATATCAACAGGGCTCCCGGATAGCCAAGTGGGCAACGCGTTCGACTTCGGTGAAAGCGGTTGCAATTATTTCTTCGTTCAGTCATATTGGAAAATATTTATGAAATAAATAAAAATTGCATTCATCTTCTCATGACTTATACTGGCATTCACTATTCATTTACTAGTGCGCGTTTCCATAAGTTTTTTGTTTTTACTTTCCGATTGATTGAATGAGGCAGTTTGTATTTCTCTAAACTCCGTCCGTAGCGAACTATTAAAGAGGAGTTAAAGGAATTTTATTTTCTTAGCCCCTTAAATTATCCTTAAGAAATTGTCGACTTACATGTCTGACATCTAACGGAAGTCGATTCAAATGAAACACTCCCTCGTTCCGCCACTGAGCTAAAGAGAAACGTTCTTTTGTTACCCTTGGCGAACGTATAAGAGAATATATTGCTGAGGGAAGGAGATCGCGAGTTTTATTTTGCTCCTGTTAACAGCGCTCCTTTCTGATCCACTGCCCCCTCTCTTTGTCCAGCGGCTCGTTCGGAAATGCAGACCACCGTAGAAGAGTCAGCTAGACTGTGGGATGGACGTTGAAGACCATTGTCTCGCTGTGGAATTTCTGGCCTATCTTTCAGGGATATCCTTGGGGACCAGCCTTTGATACGAGGACAATTGCTTTAGAAATCATTTAGTTGATGGTGCAGTTACGCGATTTATATTCTGTAACAGTCAAAATCCTCGCATTATTCTTATGATAATTCTTTTTAAGCGGTAAAATTGATATTTTGACATAAAAACCCATTACTGTCTGGAGGAATATAGTAGATTGCAGTATCCATGCTATTTTTCCTTCAGCATCAATTGAGTTATTTTATTTCGAACGACTTTTCTGTTTTTCTGACTATTCAAATGAATTAATTTCTGGAAAGGATAAAAAATGACGATTTATTTTAACTCAGGAGAGATTTATCAACCTCAACATCTTTATTTTATGCATAAATTCTTTATTTAATGGATATGCTGAAATTCAATAATGAAATGTAACAAATTCAGCAGAGATTGAGTGGGCAATATCTTGCAATAGTAGAGTTTTCCTAAGTTGAAATTAAATACCTATCCATTGATTTCCGACTGTCGTCGCCATTTTACTCGTATTAGAATTCTGTGTAGGCATATTCTTCTCGCTTTCTGAACCAAATAGTGTTTAGATGAGATTACTCAGTAAGTAACTTGTGCGAGAGCACTGTTCGAGTCCCACGTGCTCGAATTTACAAAGAAAGGGGTTAAAGATGAATTGGGAGGAAATGCGGGCACCTAGGAATCTTTCTAAGGAAAAGCGGACATGAAAAACGCCTGACAGGGTCGGAAGTCGAACCTGGAAATGTTCTAATTGCGGGCTGTTGCTTTAGCCAATTATGGTATCGTGTCAGAAAATTTAGACATACCGTTCTGGAGACTTTATAGGCAAGAGCGGATGGTTTCGTCCGACCGTGCGGCATCGACGCGAATATCGCGTGGCACAGAACGAATGCCGTATTTTCCAGCAATTTCCAGAACAAATCACGCTCCTGTCATAGAATTTTATGTAATTGGCGGATTATATTTACTTTCCGCGATTTCATATTGCCCGTGTCATTTCACTCTCTTGATGGAATGAGAAATTTTCAACTTGCTAAAGCGTGAAGAAATTAACCAGCGCCCCCAGAAGTACGCAGATAATCCTGTTTATCTTAGAAGATTTTGTCATCACGTTGTACGATTGTATGACGTCATGAAAGTTCAAGAGCGTTACCAAGCCGTTAGTCGTTAGGTATAATTCAACTCTAGCTGCGCTTGTTTGCACTTATAACCTCCTTTTAGACGACACTAAAATCATTTCGTCAGCGATAGCGATTTTATCACAGGATTAAAAAAATGAACTATTTATATTTTTGTTGTTTACTTCTTATTTCGTCTTTATTTTATATTCATAAATGTTTGTTGAATTTTGAAGAACGACTTTCTTGAGCCGTTAATTAATAAGTTGCAAATATCATTACAACATTTTTTTATTTGTAGCCATTGTAATAATATAATAATTTCCTTTATTAATGCTGTAACACAAATATTGCATGTAACTTTACATTGTTTCATTATTGATATATACTGCTCCGTTTGTAGATTACGGTTTCTCTTCCCACAAAGGAGGATGATCTTTTTCTCTAGGAGCGCCCTGATAGATCTTTTAGTAAGTACTGATTACCATGAATGATGACTTTAATTTCGTCTATACTAGGGTAAGGAAACATGGCACGCGTGCGCAAGTGGCACACAAGAGAATTTTTTAGGCAGGCAGAACTGCACATTCAGGTATTCCTCACGTAAAAAATGAAGCTCCAGACAAAATAAATGTGATTCTCTTCATTATTTTTGATAATTAATGACTATTTATGCCAATTACTTCATATTAATCACATCGTTGGCGCAATAAATAAATAACAACAGCATCTAAATCTGTGGTTTTGCACCACATTGGCACGCAAGTCCTTTATATTTATTATATACGACACTCTTGCCACTAAAGTCTCGCCACCCCTGATCTAGATTGATTCTTACGCATCTCTTTGTTTGGATTTCGATTTTGAAGTTGAAGTGATCCCTTTGTATTTTCTTGCATGATCATCCGGTGGATCGTATTATTTTGTATATTAAATCCATCCTACTTCCCCAACAATTAAACCTGACCCGGAAATAATCTCCAGCGTGATTTTACAGCTTGTTCACAATTTTCGGAGAGGGTAAAGGTGACTTTGTACGTAAAGGCGTGCATCTTCGAAAAATCCCTAGGAAAAACGGATGTGATAAAAGCCTGACCGGAACAGGGCTGGAATTTGGAAACTTCCACTTTCCGGGCGGATGCGTAAGCCAATTAAGATGTTGAGCCTGAACATTATCTTATGGTTATCGAAAGAAAGAATATTGAGTAATTTATTTTCTTTCTGTATTTGTGTTGAGTTCCACGTAGTCACGCTTAGACGTTTTATTTTTATTATAAAAAGAAGCAATCTTAGTAATTTCACAGTACCATAGTGAAAATGTGTTTCTTTTCAAGGCTTCCCACATTGATTTCATAGTTTTATTATCTTATGCTGTTTTGGTAGAGTTAGTAAGCAAGAGCGAAGGGCTTAATTGGTTAAAGCATCCGCCCGGAAAGTGGAAGAGTCCAGGCTCGTGGCCTGGTCCTGTCAGACTATTTTCATGACCACATTTCCTTGGGTTAACTCATAATTCACATCCACCCCCAATTTAACTCTAGCCTCAGCTACATGGACTACGCTGAGCCTACTTAGGTTAGCGCAGGACGGACTTAATGAAGCATAAATTAATGAAATTAATGTTTCAATAGCACATTGCATAAATATTGTAATGCACAAATAATATAGTACCAATCAAATGTAAATAATTATATAATCTATTAATTCTTTTGTACATTTGAACTTGATTTACAAGTAGAAAAAAATATCCCCGGAAAAGAAGCCCTTATTGTATTTGGAGCAGAAATTTATCAAAGACTAGACCTTATTTTTTTGGAAAACACAGCACTTTTCTTAATTACAGGTTCACTTGCTTTCTCTATTATTAGCTTTCAACCCTCAATTCTAGAGCTTAGGTTAGTCAATCCTTTCCACACTCTCCAATGTTGATAGCCCTGCCGTGGGGCAGACTTAGTTGGGATAGGTTAGGATATTCCGAGGGATTCAAACACAAGATGTTTATTAGCATCTGTTTCTGCTCACTCCTCGCCTTTCTCCAGCTCCATCCGCACGAAATTTCCTCACTCAGCTCTCAGCAGCGTCCTCGAAATCGCCCAATTTCACGGGTTTCCGATGAGAGCCGCAGTGGCTCTTCTTCGCATTCAAAGGACGCGTCCGATCCATATTCATCATTCAGAGGACGCGGATTTCCTTTGGTCTGAGGGGTGATTTTGCGTTCCTCGAGCATCTTCGGTGGCTCCTTTGAATCTCAACCCATTGAGGACGGTCCTCTTTTTTATAAGCCCCGCCATCATTCACGATGTCAGTCGCTTTTATTGCTCCAGGTGCGTGATTGATCTTCGGGAGGTGAGGTCGGAGTCTGTGGTTTAGACGGGAGAAGGTCGCAGATGAAGGAGAAGTGAATATCGACCTTTCCTTTCAATCTAAAGCTTCCCTTTTCGGCATCCGCTTTTTTGTGCTTTCGGTTCTTGCGTGATTTTTTTACGCGCGCTTCTGCCTTGAGAGGTTTCAGGAGTGCGAATCGCAGTAGAAAGCCGCCAAAAGAATTCGGCGATAAAAAAGTTGATCAGAAAAGGATCGAAGATACGCTACAGTCAGTGCGTTAAGCGTCAAGTAAGGTCGGAATTGCTTTTGCTAGCTGTTCAGCGTCCAAAAGCCTTTGACAACATAGTTAATAGGTTAGTAAGTAAGCTTTTAGATAAATAAGTACGGTAGGCATTCATCTACATCTACTTAAATACCCTCCAAGACGCCTTTTAACGTGGAAGGTGGTTTAAACACCAAGTTCGAGTTACCTCTTCAGCTTATTGTTGTCACGTACCGTCCGCGGAAAGAATGAGTCCCTAAAACGATTTTTCCTCGCGTCTATTTCTCCTATTTTACGCTCATTGTCGGATAGGGTGAAGTAGCAGCAGCATTATACTGATTACGTCTTCCGCAAATGTACTTTCTCCGAATTTAGCGAACAATCGCAGCCTAGCTTCCAATCTCCTTTCTTTCAAGGATTCCCAACCTGCGTTTTAGAGCACTTTGTAACGCTTGCTTTTCCATCGCAGCACTTATTAACAAATCTTATCTCCTTGCGCTGCACTTTAGTCGGGTTCGCGAGCGTTCGTTTTATCCGTTGGATCCTATTTACTCGCCGTATATTCCAAATGGGGCGTGATTGGTCAAAGCTTTTGTCTGGAGCACGTTGCTGTCCGGGAAGAAGGGAAAGGGAAGCAGAAGGAAGAAATGTACAGAAGATGGGTTAAGATGGCTGGTATATCCGTTTCCTATCCCTTTGTTTCCAGACTTGGTCTCAGCGGGTAGGCACATATCGCTGGCGAAACGGCCCTTAAAACGTTTTAAACCTCTACAGATATAATGAGCCAAATGGGTTTTCGAAGTTATGCGGAAATGCAGATAAAGCAGAGGTAACAGTAACACGTGTCTACAACGAGAAAATGTTACTTAATGAAATAGACAGCGAATAATGAGCGAATAATAATACATGAGTATTTCATTTATCGATATGACTGTGTTAGTGTAGAAGCATGCTACTGCGCAGCTGGAGTTAATTAGAAAGCTCTGTCATGTGAGTGAGGTCAAGGGTAAGATAACTGCTCGATGAAATGTATATGAATCAGCTCAGCAAAACGGCGATAAGATAATTAAATTATCAGAGTTACCAAAACTATTGCGTGTGGTATGAAGTGATGCATTAGGGTTTTTTCCTTTAACTTAAGATCGTTGAACTCTAGCGAAAGTTGATTGTTTTTTCTTTACCATAAACATTGTGAGCTTAAAGGGCATAACACGATTTCGTTTCTGGCGGAGAGAATTTATTTGGGTTATGTTTCAAAGATCTATTCGCCAATAACTTATATATGTACGAGTATGTATGTATGGAGACGAAAAAATCATTTAGAGATAATACTCAGTTATTGTTTGTTAAATAAGAAACTCATTTGCATAAATATCTCTTATTATTATGTAAATTTTTCTCTTCGTAAAAATTCTGACATCTTCTGTTTGAGTGATAATTTTCTGCATACAAACAAAGCATTTCCTGAATGATTAGTAATTGCTATTGAATGAGAGTAGGAAGGTGAAAATGAATACATTCATTCTTTGTGATCGTAGCAATAGTAGTACTGTTAAAAGTGCTTTAACAGCTGAGATACCTACGCTCACAAGGGCTCCCACCGGGACTCGAACCCGGAACCGCTATCACCGAAATATCGAACGCTCTGCCCGTTAAGCTATCTGGAAGGACCATGTGGTAGATTAAGCTCGGTAAGATAAGGTGTTGCCAGGAAAGACCTCTAAAAATTTTGAATGCTACTCCGATAAATATTTTCTTGCAGTTCGCTTGACATGACTATGGCGTTTGTAAGTTCGTTTAAAAGATTGACGTTTATGAACCGAACATTAACTTGCTCTTTTTTCTTTGACCGATAAGAAGTTGAGCAGGAAAAAACAAGAAGTAGGTGATGCAATGCTCTCATATTTTGAGAGTGAATCACATCGTGTCATATTCAACATAGCTAACGAAAACAAAGGAAAAACACTTAGTCATAAGAAATTTGGGCGTCAGCCTCTTTCCACGTGCATGGTTGGCACGATTTTCTTTTATTAGGTATTCTCTTCTATCATCAGTTATTTATTTATTCATCTGTTTAACCCTGCTGGCATCCCTGCTAGGAAGTAAATTAAAGAAGATAGCATTAAACCCCTCGCTCCTGTGTTTATAATTCTTCTCAGGCATTTAATTTTGTCCTTTGGGTGAACATAACTGTGATTATTTAAGAATGGTATGGATTGAAATTGGAAAAAATGAAGAACTCTCATTATCAGCAGAATATTGTATTGATCTGATTAAAGGAAATCTTCTCTACTTAATCGTTGCATGTGATTTTAAATTTAATATACGCCAGTTGCATTTACCATCAAATAAACCTACGATTGCATCTATGATTAAGGAGCTAGGACTAGTTGGACCATACATAAAATCATACTATTTCAGTGAACTTTGCGCATAGTGAAGCAAATCTAGACAGAGAAATAATGTAATTTAATCCATTTTATGTTTATGAATCAACCTCGGCGACTTGCCGAGTTATTCAGTTAAAGTCAGCGAAAAAATGAGCACTCAAGCGATGCACGTACTGACTTTGTCGAGATTTACGGAAGCCTTCTTCCTGTTAACAACCAATAACATTGAAAAGAGAGGACAGATAAAAAATTAAAATACAATTTTAATGTTGAGAAATACGAATATCTGTCTGCCTTTCCACAGAGGTTTATTAAAATTTTATTAAACATGTCTTTATAAAGTTCTGTGGAAAAGCAGGCATCTGTTCGTATTCCTTTGGTATGGATTTCCTCAACATCTCGGCCACCGGAACAGTTACTGAATTTGAAGTCGAAAGGAATTAATGAGGTTGGAAAAATAATTTAATTCAAATGTCATTTAAACTGGGAAGTTACTTGGAAAGCATTCAAATTCAAGCAAGAAATAATGGGAGTGCGATTCAGATTAGTAAACGGTTTTAGCCATTGAACGCTGATAGTAAACATTTCCGTTGTCTCTCGCCATTTTTCAAATATTTTCCTCTTCCAGCTATAGCTTAGGGTTAGAGGTTTAAAAACAGTTCGTTTGGAAACAAAAGGGAAGTTCCGGATTACCGATTTCTTGGAATAGCCCTATCCCCATTTTGGAAACAATGTATCCATTTCCAAAAGTCCACAATGGGCAAATTATAGCTTAGGAGACATGTTTACGGCTTAAGTAAATCTTTTTGCCGTTATTGCGGGCGGAAAGGGTCATTCCCACCACTGCTGAATAGTTCGGCTACTTGCGTCGGTTGAATATCTCCTTAGAACCATTTTTTACCGCATCTGCTGTTAATGAGTTTATCCCACGGAGGCTGTACGAAAAGTCATTAATGATAGATTTTATTTCAAAGAAATTACTGAACATTTGTCTACACTTAGCTCTAATTGCCAATCATCGCGCCATTTCATAACATGAATAACTTTATCTAAATCATTCGACAGGGTGTATATAATTGTTGTGTAGCTTAGATTCTAATTGCTTAGTTATTCGTTACATTGTACTCATAATATTTTTCTTTTTCATATAATGTTCATTTAATTTGCTTATCTACGCACTTAAAATTTTATTGTAATCTTGGTCCCGGGTTCGATTCCCGGTGGGAGCCTATGTGCGAAATGACCTCAGCTGTCGAAGCACTTTTAACAATACTACTACTACTACTGTAATTTTGGTACTAACCTCTTTTGGAACCGTTGTATTTGTATATAAAAATGCTCTTTTCTGATTTTCATAACAATCTATTTCTAGTTGTTATGAGATAATGTATGTGTACCATTTTGTTCACTTTTCGGATGTGATTTGACCTTTTTCCCTTAAAACTTAGTTACCTATCAGTAGGTTTCTCAGGCTTTTCACACTTCCTTTCTTGTGAGTGTTTTCCTGCCGTGGTGCATTTTTTCCTAAGTTCTAACTTAGGGATTTAAATCCACAAAGTAGTTTTCCTCTTTGCACTTTTTTCAAGCTATCTCCTTTAAATTTCATAAGACGAAGACTTAGATGTAAAAAGAGACTTGATAGCCTCAATCTCGACCTAACAAAATCGCATTATTATTACATTATTATCATATTATTATAATAGCTGCTATAATAATAGGAATAATTGGATATTGTAGGATTACTTGCAAATGCAAAATTAAAGAAAAATCACTCAAATGTCTCGTGGAAAACTTTTGAAAAAGCTTTTCACTACAGCTTTCGGTTTTCACTATCATGGATGGACTGAAATCGGTTGGGATAGAGTCGATTTCTGCAATAGTCGACACGGAAACACGGACTTAGGATTAGAATCCGCAAACCCCCGAGAGGGATGTTCTGAAACTCTAATAATTAGCCCTGCGCAATCGGGAAGGCCTCAAAGAGTTAGAAAGAAAGCTGAAGAGCGAAAATTGTTGAGGAGACTTCGAATAGGAGGAGTGGGTTGCACCATTGTTATATCCCTCTTCTCGAAATATCTTTTCCCAAGAGTCCAGCCTCGCGTGACCCCTGGTTCCTCACACCTACAACTCCAGCCACGCAAAGAGAGAACAAAGAAACCCTTTTGCGTTCGTCCTTACACCTCTTTTTCTGAAATTAGAATCAGAGCCGCCTTCTGGCTATAGGAGAGTGAGGCAACCGCTTCAGGGCGCCATCAATGGAGCTCCTCTACATCCGCGTACAAGAGTAATAAATGTAAAGCCAAACCCACTGATGCATTAGATATGATGGCATTTTCACAAGTGTACCAGATAAAGATACCAGGATGCGTCAAAGATAGCGTACATTAGAGCTAAAAGATGCCAGAAAAGGATATTGTGGTAGAAACAAATTATCGGTATTTGAAACTATCTGTAGTTTACATTTTCATATATCTTAGAAGAAAGAACATTTTGTAACTTCCACAGTCCATTATAAAAGTTGCAAGGTGTTCTTTCTTGTAAAATGTGTGTAAAATTCCACCAAGTCACTCTTGATCATGTT
>KZ308140.1:2028620-2061087 GCA_000376725.2 Ladona fulva | reverse complement strand
GAGCTACGGAATGAATCGTGTCATAATCATGAAAGCAATAAAATAAATTCTGGGAGAAATTTCGGAAAAACCTGGTATATTTTAAATAGTGTCAAACAGTCATTTTTGTACTGTCGATCTGTAGAAATGTCAGAGGAAATTTTTGTTTTCACCAAAGGCGAATTGACTGCTTCTCGGTCTATGGGCGAAATCCACTTTCGGGCCCTCCATATAGTATTTGCTACTTTATTCAAACATTTCCTTTAAAAAAGGAGCACTCTCTCAACTCTAATCCAGATACTGTTTAGTGACTTATGGATAACAAGATGGCACCGCTCTACGAATTCACTACATTATTTGATTCAATTTCCTTAAATGAATCGGTGAATACTTCAAAGCAGGAGATGAGAGACAAGAGGAAAGGGATACGACAGAGACCAGAAGGAATATTGGCATATGAATGCATTACATCCGGACTCTCCCTGTGTATGGAAAAACGTGCCAAAAAAGAGGGAATCGGTGGGAAGAATCAGCTGAATATAAACAGGAATTCGTTCGGCGGAGGAGTACGTTGGCGTTGTCGGGTTCGTCTCTTTGGCACGGATCCCAATTTTTTCCACGTCAATTTTGTTTTCGCCGGAGAAATGCATTCGGGGAGTTGTGTTCTGTGGCAATGAGAAACCGCCGATGTACTGCGACCGGCGCTGCTCTTTTGTTTTTGACGCATTTGTGAGACGAGTTGGAATCTTGGAGACATCTTCCGCTTCATATGGAGACAAAGGAGGATCTGAACAGCATTCTGAGCAGCAGGTTGCTCTGCGAATTATCGGTGTGTGGAATCGGTGTCACCGGATGTAGAAATTAAAATGCTTATTACAGCTGAAAAATACTATGAAACTACCTCATCAATTGAATATTCAGTAGTTACTTTTTTCATTTATGAATAGTGTAATGGTTAGTATACACATATTGAAAGTAGAGAGTACGAGAAATGATTCGAATATACCTACACAGACACCGCATGGTAGTTATTAATCTAGTTACAAGGCTTTATTACTAGTTGTTACGAAAATTAGTTGAATTTATTATTCACTACTTAAATAGACATCTCAATTAGTAAGAAGTACGAATAATTTCTACTTAATTCCAAATTTATGTGACAGCCACTCTTGGCCCGCTATATCTCGATGTATACTGAAGCTATTTACTTTCGTAACACAGAATTTAGTATAATGAGTTTGCGTGTACACATTAGACTTAAGTGAAGTTTGCGCGTTCTTATGACATACATCGGGAGGGTAGCGCAGGCAATATTATCCGTCTTGGGAATCAAAATAAGCAAAGAACGTTTTCTGAATCATGAATTGGAATTCGCCATCGATTCTCAGAAGTCGGAAACTACAAAAATATAAAATAAAATTTTGAGAAACATTTTGATAAAAATCGCTCCCAAAAATAAAGTAGATCACACAAATAGGTTTTGTGTAAAAGGAAAAAAAGTGTTCTCTTATCTTGGAGACTTGGCGAGCTGCTTGGGCATGATCACTGGTAACATTATGATCCCTGGCAGACTAACAGAACACGCAATCTTCATCTCTTTATGCGAAGATTTTTACTTATCAGAACAGTGAATCACAGAAAGCAAGTAGTTGTTTTTGATCGTTCCCAGAGTACGGTTTCTTTATCAGATGTACCCAATGAAATAATGCGGACATTATGAAATGATGTTGCTTAAAATCAAGATTTAATTATATAATATTAAAAAGAATATATTATTAAGTCAACATCTTTTTCAGTTTCTTTAAAATGCCATGATTGCAAAATAATTGGAATTAATTAATTGGATACAGGTTTTTAATCCCTATATCGCCGAAATACAGGTATATATTTAGATGTACATATTAAATTATGTGTTATATGGACCGACATTTAAAGAGAGCTTCATTGAACCCTTCAACTTGGAAATAGTTAAGAGAATTTGACAAATTCTGGAACAAGTAGCATTTTATAAAGTAAAATAATCTAAAGGTAACAGGGGAAATTGTTTTGCTTTTTCGCTGTGGAATGTAGGTATAAGATTCATGCCTTTTGACACCACCGTGCAAATCATAATAGTATACATAAAAAGTCTAATAAAAAACTCAATTACTCTAAATAACTTCTGGATAATTATACATCCTTTGCTTTTATGCAACTTGCTTAGATTAAACAACTTCAAAGCCGTATATTTAAGTATTTGTTTTTGTCACCCCCAGTTTTCATCCTTCAACACTTAGGCATACCTGATAAATATCATTCTTGAGGCCTTTAAACTTCGAAAAACTCCACAAAAGCAGCGCTTAACATGCTTCCTTTGAGTTCCTTAGAATGGAATTTCATTAATCCCTCTATGTATAACGCTACGCTCCTAAATATATAGGTTAGAATTAAACGGGACGTTAACTGGTCTTAATACTACGTTACGCAGACATTAAAATAGATATAAGAGTAGTTGGTCGATGCCTTCAAGAACGATTACGGTATTTGGAAGGATGCCCTTACATTTATTTATTTATTTCACCCTTACGGCGAGGTTAGACCCAATGGGCCTCTACCTCTATAGATAAGGATATCCATTTTAATGCTCACGACCACACGTCACAAGCGGCATGCAGGGTCAATATGTAAACTTAGTTTGAATTTGTTCGGGGTTTAAACAGTACGTCAGTTTAATCATAATCGACCTAGAATTGTAATGCTATTTTTTATCTTCATCAATCAATAGGAATAAATTGGCACGCAGTGAATTATTATCAAGGATAAAGGGTTTGAGGGTATACTACTATATTTCTATACTTTCCGCTAATATTTTCTCTTTAGGCGGAAAGAAAATCAGTCTGGGCATTTTGGTAACGATATATGCATAATGAGCTAACTATTACACTTCAATTCAGCAGTATCTTAAAGTTAATAGTGATACACATAACTTATGTCTTTTAAATTTCTCAATATGTATTGGGTGTTTTGAAAATCTATTTCATCTCTTCAAGTCGTCTCGAGGCCTACCAGCCCAAATTTAATACTGGCCATCATAACAAGTCCTTTGTAATATTATTTTACTTTTATTAACATTGTAATGTAGTTCCACTAAGCTCAGCCATCTGTTATCGATTATATACTATATATCGTAACTTAACTTACTTAACGTAACGTAAGTGAGCCTTTCTTAATCTTCCCTTCCATACACTATTCCATGGAATACTTTTTACGCTGTATTAAACGATTGAATTGCCTTTTACCTTCATTTATATGTCTTTATAGGGATATCGTGAATATCCAGCAAATGTAGGGACGAATGTAATTTTTAAGTCGTTCCCTAGTCAGGAAAAAACGTTGGTAGAACCTGTGAATATTAAGCCAAAAACAACTTATTATTTTAATCATTTATTTAGCTAAGCTTTATAGGATTTCAATTCAATAATGGTGTTTATATGAATGGTTCTCCAACAATTCCAATGTGTATGTAGATGTCTTGATGAAGACACACCTCATTTATTCCTGAGAAATATTTTTTTGGAATGCAGATTGTAATGTATAGTTAAAAGCGCGAGTGATGGAATAATTCAAACGTTACCGTTATTTCTAGAAAAGTACACAATAATTTCCCTTCATTGATGGGTTGGGGTCGAAGGACAGACAATAAGCAAAAAAAAACGTTTTTGTCACTCACCTGTTTCTGAGTGCGCATTAAGGGATGGAGAATAATAAGAAATTTAACGAGTCATCCTCGCCGTGAATGAAATATTGCAAAATTTTTAGACCACCCATGACTTTAGCGAAGGAGCGTGTTAAAGAATTGCAGCGCCGGTGGTCAAGTTGGTAACTAACGAGGGACTAATGACGGGTGGTCGCCACGTTGGAGGTCCTCCTCAGGGGTCAACTAGGGGGTTCTTTTATCGAGGGGAGGGAAATTTAAGTCTCTTTCTATCAAATTTCCTGTGCGCTAACCTAATTTTCCCGGTTGAGGCGATTTCTCCCCTGCAATTCATGCGCTCATCGCGTTTATTTTGTTTTTCTTCGCCCTCGGTAGTTTAAAGTTAACGTAATGAGTGGATCGACCCTTTAAACCTTAGCCTTGAATGGAGAGAGTAAGATGTTATCCGATCGGGTGTTCCAAATGAAACGTTTTTTGGCGAATGAAATGCCGGACTATTAGGGTCGCGAAAGTGTGATTAAGGTCAATAATTTATGAGGAATTTGCAATTACTACTGGAATCGTCAATCATTTACTTTCTCGAAATTATTCCTTCAAATTAGGACGAATTGAAAATGTTGCCGGGACCATACGACAATCCGTGGCAGTTCTGGTACAGTTCGACCTCTCCTCGAGTATTTCTGTGCAATTTGGGATCCTCACGAAGTAGGATTAGTCTCCGATCTTGAGATTGTTCGACGAAGTGCGGCAAGGTTTGTTAAGGGAGATTTTAGATTCGACAGTAGTGTTTCGGCTATGATAGAATCCCTCAGTTAGGCTTCGCTTAGGAATAGAAGACTTGATTACCGCCGTAAGCTTTTCGAACAGCTTATCACGACAGATCCTGTCGACCAGATGGCTGATATTGTTAATCCAGTTAGCAACGTGCGCGAGCTTCGAGAGAAAACCAAGAAGCGATTCAGGGAAGGGATTGCCAGGACGGATAGTTACTTCTGGTCGTTTTTTCCTCGTAGTATTAGAGAAGCTAATAGCAGTTAGGGTGCGATAAGATTATCGGTGTTTTTACACCCCCTGCCACGCGCCATTGGCGGCTTCCGGGGTTTAAATGTAAATGTAAATTGAGACGAAGATTAACTTATACTCTCGACGGCGAGCATGTTTATTTCACGGTAATTTAGAGAAGTATATTAAGAATTACAGAATTATGGATCGTAATGAAGACTTTATTTGGCGAATTACAAGTCTTAAGGGACAGACCACTCTGACAAATAACCTTTTAATTCACGCTCTCAAACAACCAAGCCCTAGCCAGGATTGGAACCCTGGACCACGAAGTTCCTAGGCTAGCATGCTAACACATATTTTAATGAAAAAGACTTGGTGCCTTCCGCAATTAATTTTCAATCGACCGGTTTCATCAACGTATTCGTCTTGAAGTGAACATTGGAAGAAGCATAATTTACTATGAATATCAATTTTACATAAGCGCGTTAACCTTTATGCCTCCGAGCCCAGAAATCCTCCTCTAAGTAGAGAATTTCTGAAAGCCTAGGTAATGTAATATTGCTTTTAGATATAGTACGGGTTTCGTGACTAATGACACAAATATCCTAATACTTCAGGGCTTATATGAGAGTATAGAACATTACGCTGTATCTTTCCGTAATTGAGTCTTTCATAAAAAGGCGTCTTTCGCATTCGTCAACTAACTGGTCTGAGCACGACAGTCCCCACCAATGCCGACAGTATATTTTTCCCGTTCCCCCCAGTAATAAATCGCTGAGGATGTTTTCCCGAAAAAATGGACTTGGCAAACGTAATGAAAAAGACGTGGTGAATTTTGAAGGGAAATTGTCTGGGGAAGAGGTTTATTTTCGCTCTCCGCCCCTATTTAGCTACTCTAGACTTCCGCGTCTTCTTTCTGCTGCGGTGGCTTTATGTCATGTTTTTGAGGCAAATAGATTGCTAGGATTCAAGAGCACGAAGCTTAATTAAGAATCATGCTAAGTAAGAGGAAACAAAGTTAAAGAGATGTATCTTTCAGGACGTTCTTAAAATTTATCATGTAATACGTTACTTGTGTAAGTACACAGTCATCTCGTGTTAATATATTCAGGGAAAATGTCGCACTGGCAACATTTTGAGGAGTATACGTATACTATAGAATGCTTTATTCATTATTTTTTATCACATATTGTATATTATTATAAGAAATGGGGACGAGGAAATCAATGGTTTCGCTGCGTTTTACGAGTATTCCGCTTTACCGTTCGTAAACCATAAAAATAATTTTTAATACTAATAGTATAAATTCTATCCTATCTGGCCATACTTCGAGAAAAGCCATTCTGAAGGAATAAGATATATTTTATTTATTTATCAAAGGTAAAAAGGTAAAGAAATGATTTGTAGTATCCACAAGATGTTTATTCTTCGCGCCTTTCACAACCGGTTTCGGCTGCATAGCCATCATCAGATAATAGCATTCTTTTTATTTTATCTCATACGTTAACCTAATTGCCCTACGGCAAAAGATAAGTCAGAAAATAATTTCTATTGCTATATGGTAATCATAATAGATCTTCTCTCTTTCATTTTCCCCATTTGTTTAATTATGTGGCAAAACGAACGATTTTCCATACGCATATCATACGAAATGAGGACATTCAATCAACAGATTGTTCGCTATGTTAATTGTACTACATTTTGATATACCGATATTGATCCGTGAAAATTAAAATTATAATCAAAATGTACATTTGTAGAGTATGACTATGTTGATCATCATTTTAGTTTTAATATTATTGTCATCGGTTACTTTTCAGCGAAACTTGAAATGCGTGGATTTAAAAATATGATTGATACGCCTTTAAAGTGGAAGTGCTTTTCGTCGATTTGCTTTGGCTTGGACTACTGCGACTTACCACCAAACTTACTGTGACCGACTCGAGGGCTGAAAATCACTTGCATCGCAGAGTTGAAGCAGACGGCTAGTCACCAGTAGCTATGCGCATTCCCTTTTCCCTCTTTTTTCACGGGATGGAACGGGTGTCGAATAGCTGGGAGAGGACGAGGAAGCGAATGGCTATTTCTTCCTCTTAGGGATCAACTCGTTTTATTTAGGGTCTTTTATCGTGCGGAGATTCTTCGAATCATTAGGGAGGTGATTCGGTCATTCTAAGAGAAACAATTTGGTCGCTTCTCACCCCTTCTTTCACCGATCGTTCAATGTAGATGAGGCTCATTTGTAAAATGTACAGCATTTACTCAGCTAAAGAGAAACCATGCTAACATGTCTTGTGTTTGACGAAGATTTCATCGATTTTATTCGGACTTGGCTAAAGAATACGGTCTCGGTTAGCAAGATTTTGGTGAATGCTTGCAACTGCTCACGTGGAGAGATAAAGTTGTGAATGGCAGAAATATTATGAATTATGCCCATTTTTTCCTTTTAATGAATTGGTGCCGTATTTACTGCTGTTTACGCGTGTTTAACGATTTGAGACCCCATGAGATATTTTGGATAACTGTGATACCGGAAAGACTTATCTTAACAAGTCGTATCACTGTAATCTTGCTGTAAATTCAGGTTTCTATTTTTGGTCTCTCATTGAATTTGAAAGTGAAAAGAACCTCTCAGGGTGTCAGTAAAATTCAGGTCTTTGATTGAAAGGCATGAAATGAGGATAGTAAATAATTAATTATTTTTAGCGTAAGCTCTATGTTTTAAGAGGATGAAGCAATGAAAATAAATATAGCTCGTGATGCAGATTCTTTCAATTAAATTTTTACTTCATGACCACCTCCAGTGCATAGGGTTTTATTATGATCACAAAGAGTTAGTAGTTTTCCGGATTTCATCCCATCGGTGAATTTCCAGGCTTATAATTTATCGATCCAATCACTAATTGTTCATGATCATTACGTTCGCTGCTTCATTTGCCTCAAGTTAGGTCCGTTCAAACTTTGCGTTGGTATATCCGTCTATTTGCACAGGTATTTTTATTTCGTAAATTCGTTAAATATCAAATTTTACTAACGGATATAATTAATTGGAAGGAAACGTTCAGAAATATTTTGTGATGACACATACGGAAATCCTTAACTCCGTGGATTGACACAAATTTAGGAGCTGTGTTATTTTTCGCGGTTACTTTTAGCGAAAGAAATAATTGTAACGTACAGACAATTGAATAATCGCGCCGCAGTACATTAATATAGGATTCCGTAATTCATATTTTACTTTTACTACCTTATATGCTTGTTCTGTTGAAAACGATCAATAAAGAAACATGAAATATGGTGCTCTTGTAAAGGAAATAGGTAAAGAACTCAATTGTCGGAATCGTAATATATTGAAGGACCTTATATAAAGAATATGAATCAATTTGATGGATATTTTTCTGATTATTAATACTATAGTTGTGGAAACCTGAAGTCTGCATGCTTTTCCTTTCTCAATTAACAATATAGCTAGGTTCCACAAAATGAAAGCTGAGGTATACAATTATAGAGGCAAAATATATGGATGAGGAGGTATGATTTTACACCAAAGAAATCCTAGTTTATCAGGCGGTTAAAAACGTAAAATTAGGAGCTAAAGCAAATTCCTAAGAATACCATGGGGATGAATGAAGTTTTAGATATTCCTGCTCTAGATCTTAATTATTAGGTTGTTACTCATTAGTTGAGGTTAGGTGGAAGGGAGGCCCACATTGGCCCAACCTTAAGCCTAAATGATAAACTCCCTCGGATGGAGTTCACTACAGGATAGAAGATCAGAATACAGACGGAATCTGTTCGATAAATTCATCAGCCCAGAATTTTCAGACGAGGTCGAAGACATCATAATTCCAGTACAAAACGAACGCGATCTACGAGAGGCGTCGACCAAGCGATATAAGGAGATAATCGCTAGAACAGATAGCTACTTCTGGTCGTTTTTTCCTCGGAGCATCAGAGGGGCTAACAGGATACATTAGGTACGAACATTTGGTGTTGATACACCCCTTGCCATACGCCAATCGGCTGCTCGCGGGGTAAATTTCTAAATCTAAAATCTAAAACTTGCCAATAAAGGGTCTATCTATCTACCTATGTATCTATCTATTACAATATGATTTTGTAGAAAAGAATCATTTCATATATCCCTTCCCCCGTCTGTCTGAATGTAACCTCTTTTTTTTTCCTTTTATTCGATTCACCTTCTCCCTATTTGCGCTCGTTAATCTTATCCTACCTCAATAATTCGTATCGTATGCCGCGCCCGGATCAGTCTCCCCATACCACATAACTTACACACATGCTTCTCTTCAAACTGTTCTTTTCAAGATAGCCTTCCTCCCTTGCTTATCCGCAGCGGCCTCGCTCCATTGTTCTCTAAACGCAGATGGCGATGTTTGTTTACGGTATGCAGGATCGAAACAGTGGGAAACGCTTCAAATTTCACATTTCAGTGCTCCAGTTGAATCAGTAAAGGGAAAATCATGAAAAAGATGAGCAATCCCTTGTGGATCAGTGAGAAATTCATCGCCTTACAGTTATTATAGAAATAGAATTTTTTCGTGTTAATACGTCGCAGATGTTATTCCTGTAAATTTGGACGTTCGAAGTTCGTCTATTTAAAAGAACAGCGTGTAATATCAATAATTTGCTGAAGTAGACATTTATTTCTATTTATTTTTGATTGTATTGAAAACATGTCATATTGTATTCAAATCCAAGTAAGCCAAATCGTATCTCGATCGGAGTCTTCTCAATCTCAATCGGAGAGCCGGGTAAATATGCATTCACGTTTTCAGCGTAAATGATTACTGTCGTACTAATCTTTCGTTTAATCGCTAGAGTAGTGAAGGATGTGTTTATGAAATTGATACGACACTAAAAATTTAAATTAATCGTATCCTGTTGTGAATAATCGTGATTATTTTTTATATTCAAAATCTAACCAAGTCTTGAGGCAGATCCGTACGTAAAATATTGCTTCTGAGCATCAATTCGAAAAAATATATGCCAGTAAGGTCAGTCGGGACTTTCGCCAATTGTAAAAAATGTTTCTGCTACTCTCAGGTTCTTCGCTCTTGGATCTGCTGTAAGTCTCACTGTTTCCATCCGTAGTGAAAGTTATTCTTTCACGTCTTACGAATACATATCACGTAAAATTTTCATCCCCAAGGCAATACAGGGACGAACAATAAGGGGAAGATGAATAGTTATTTGATACCTTCAAACCCCTTTCAAACTCTTGATTTTAAAAACCCTGGCGTTGTATTTTCCCCTGTGGTCCTGTATTCATCCCATTGTAAAGGGGTTCGGATAGAGAGGTCTAGCGACTTGTGAATGGATAGATGCAGGTGACGCTATGGGGGTACCAGAAGAGAGAAGAAAAAGTCTGGTCTATTGAATTTTCGGGTTGAAAGAGAGGATTAGTGATGAAGCTGATACCTGTGAGAGTGACGGATGGTAGCAACCCGTTTTAAGATTTCTTGAGTGCCTAAATTATACGTTGTCACATCTCATAATCTGTATGCAAAAGACAGCCATGGAGGTAAGAGGTAGTTAATAAAATATTTTTCCAAGGACTAAGTGATTTGAAATTTCAAAAAGTACTTCATTATCAATTTAAATTATATCTTTTGATGACTATTTCAATATCTTACTTGTGGCTAATTCAAATTGCACTGTAATAACAACACATTTTCCATTTCTATTAATTGCTCTATAATATAGAATTATGGTCAGCATATCATCATCAGAGAGTTTGAACTTTTTTCAAAACGTTGATAAGCAAACTGCTGGATTCACACCAAATATATGCGTTATATATCGTTGAGGAATGTTCCGTAAGTAATGATAAATTCACTGCTACGTCACGCTTAGTTTTGCTTTTCATCCATTATGAACCACCACAGGATTTTTCATTCACAGTCGTTCATATTTTCTTTATCTTCCAACTAGGTTATTTTTGCCATAGGTTTTTCAATGGTGGTGCATGACTAGGCTTAGCCTACCGTATCGTAAAATCTTTAGGCCTTCCTGCAACAAATATTTGGTCCCTAAGTAAATACACGGGGGCGCTAAGTACATCTAAGTCTACATATGAACCCTGCATGCCGCGTTTTGACGTGGGGCAGGGGGTGCATGCACCATGACTCTACTTCCAGAACCAATTACTTTCGCGTATCGTTCGAGGGATAACGAATTGTTTAAACTAGTTCTGGTAATAATTTGAAAACTGATAGTCTACCCGTCGCGTAATAGGATAATTTATCAGTTTTACTTGCAATTTATAACTATTTTATCTTGTCTGGCACATATTCATTTTAGTGGCATGCAAAATTTTGCTATCTTTACAAATATTTACTATGGTTGAAAGTAAATACATGTTAATATGACGCAGTAATATACTGCATCGTTTTGCATTTTTCTTTTTCTCCAAGACTTAGGAAAATAAAATTTTACTTCGCTTCGTATGTAGAGCCGTTGAGCTCAGCTGAAATCTAAATATATCGCTTCCTCAAATTTGAAGCAGAAAAGTAAAGCTCTTTCTAATTTCAAACAAATATATCACTCCTTCAAGTTTTCTATCGGTAGGTAGCAGACATCGCTTGAATCTCGAAATTTTGAAACGATGAAAGGTTTTTAAAACTGAGGTTTGGAAAAGGGTAAAGGAAAGTTGAAAGGTTCTACAAGGTGGCAGATTTCTCTTTTGTGCGGCCCACAACTCCGTGAATTACCGTGGACAACTGTAATTCATGGAGTTTTACGAGACGTACATTTTTTCTGCGTACTTTTTTTCACAGTATGGAGAGAAATACCCGTTGTTTTTCCCTTCCTTTTCTCTTCGGCATTTGTTTGATCAGTTGCGAAAGTCACATTCGCTCCAACTGGAAGTCTCCTCACTTTCTAAATAATGTTATTGTTGTGATTCTTGGAATTCTCCATAGCTTGCAGTTCAAAGTTTAAGGTATACTACGAAATCAGGTTTATAATCATAATTTTATACCCTTCAACGATTTATTCCGTTTCTAGGGTTTCTATCACCTTTGAAAAGTAATCTATTAGGACATCGTAATTGATATAATTCTTTGGGTAAAGGAATGAAATTGCAATCATACAACTTCTTTCGGGCTAATCCAAAATATATATTTTTACGTTGTACTAGCGAAATTAATATTATGATATTAACGAAAACTTATCATTATTCTTTCATTTATTTCAGATGTTCGGTAGCAGTCCGTTTTAGTACTGTTCAGAATGATATTTATTACAATACTGTTTTCTATTAATGTTAATGAAATACAATGATACAGAAGTATATACTGAACGAATAATAAAATAATACAACGTAATTAGCTACTACAGAAAATATATCATCTATCTACAACAATACTCTTTCAATGCAGTTATCTCCCCCATAAATTGTACATTTAAAAGTAAAAGCTAATTTACTCAATACAAATTTACGTTTATCAACATATGTTCCCTACTTTACTTCCCTTATTTATCATACAAATATTTGCAGGGTTGTGGAAAAATTGTGTTTAGAAGTCCTTAAAAAGTCGACGAAAGTTAACAGTTCGAAGTTTGATTTGCCGCAGCTTTCTTTGTTAACCTTTTCCGAGGCAATCTCCTCATTCCCATTTAATTCCCAACCTAAAACACAGACTAACTCCTCTATCTCGTAATTTAGTCTACTCGTAATTTAATCTCAAGCCATTCTCCAGCATTTCTTCCAATGCTATCTTCAGCATGCCGTTCTGCCTCAACATATTCCCGATTAAGTCCATTCTTCTTCAAACCACACTATTCTATTGAATATCGATCTTCATTCGCTCTTAGAGGGACCATTAAAGATTTATTCGTTTAATGGAAGGATCCTGATATCATTGTATTCTTTTTACTAAAATGCCATATCCCAGTTTAGAGGGAATTCGGAAGATTCACTACAGTAGATTCGCTACGAATACATTTTCGCTACGGTCACAGCTTCTTTACCTAAGTTTTCGCAGCAAATTTTTCGCTACAAAGAGTTTCTGCGAGAAAAATCTTTCACTGCCTAGCGTTTTCGCGACAAAATATTTTCGCTAAAAAAAGGTTTTCTTTTGTAGTGAAAATTCTTTGTAGCGAACTCTATTGTAGCGAAAATCTTTAGTAGGGAAAACCTCTGTAGCGAAAACGTCGGTAGCAAACTTACTGTACCGATTCTTCCTAGACTCAGTTTGGTGAATATATTGTAAATTAAATTATGTTTCTTCTAGCCTATGAACGGCTAAGTTCATTTTTAAGGAATTTGTATTGTTTGTACACTTTGTTCCAGCGAAATATGAGACGCATATCTCATCAAGACTCACATTTCTTTGAAACTTATCTTAGAAACGATAAAACTACGAATACAAATTTTTCCTCTAATTGATTTCTTCTTTCGGATAAGAAGACCAGTTTCGACAAATGACTGTCATAATCACCTGACGATGACAATCATTCCAACCAGTCGTCTTCTCATCCGTCCTATGATTATATACATCTACTTTTATTGTTTCTGTGATGAATTTCCACAACACCTCGCTTGATACTGTGAAGATGAAACTTATCTCTCTTTTATATTAAAACGCTCCATTAGAGTGAACTTTTTACTATACCACAGAAAAAGTTCACTCTAATGGAGCGTTTTAATATGTTTAATATTAATAATTACCACAAGGTTAGCCCTGAGTCTGTATCGTTTAATCTCTCTTTATTATTAAATCTAAGATTAAATTTCGTTAATACTTTAAGCATTTCCCTCCCTATCTTTCCTACCATGAAATTTAAAATTTAAATTTAGATGTTAATACTATTTCGCCATGCTAGTCACCGGAGAGATAGTGAGATATGTCAGTTCTGTTCTGTCCAAAGAAGGCTAAATTAACACTCTCCTTTAGCATTGCTGCTAGCTCATAAACGGACTCGTCACAGCCATTTCATTCATTACGCTTGAGTCGTGTATCACTAAGCTTTTTTGCTTCTGGACAGGGCATTGAACCGGAACCGAATCCAAAACCGTCGTTTATTCCGTTCCAATATACCGTTCCCAACAATGTACATACATACCTACATTAGTATTTTACCCTTCGGCAGGTTCATGTGCCCTAGTATTCCCTACTTAATGTCATTTTTTTTTGGCTTCCTGGTAACTTACCCCACCCTGAATGTCATCTAACAACTTTTGTCATTTTGTCTGCCTTTTCCCTACTATCACCCACCCTAAATTACATTCCTTCAACAATGAACATTTTACTTACTTGTAGTTTGAGGAAGGTTTTCTAAACATTAGTTACTACGGCTTCCAACGAAATTTTACTGAGTTTTATTCCAAAGTTTAGGAAGAGTTAATGAGTTAGTTAGAAATAGTAAAAAAGCATCAGCAGGATATTAGTATTTCAATGGTCAGAGCGGAAAAACCGGTTCGATGTCGATAGATGGGGCGGTATCGGAACTGGACTGATATTTGCTTTTGAACCGGAACGAAAATTATTACAATTGGTGCCCTGGTTATGAATCCTATCGAAATTTGACATCATCTTGAAAGGGGTGCGATGTCTTAATATCTTAAATTCATTAAGTAAAAAACTCTCGAAGAAAATAGGAGTACAGAAAAGCTTACATTGCAATTAAACGAGCTTGATGTCTCTCGGAACGTTAACGTCGGTCAATTTCTGTGAGTGTGCAGAAGAGATCTTGCGACCCTTGAAGGATTCTCAGCAAGCGAACGCTTGACGACTTGAGGGAGTAAAACATGCAGCACTTCAAAGCCTCTCTCAATCTCTCTTTAAAGTGAGGAGAATGATGGGGAGTTTGCTTTTGAGATTCCCTTTGAGGTTCAAGACAGCGCTTTTTAACCTTTTTTCATTTCTCTGTCCAAGCATATCGCTTTCTCCCGGGGCGACTCTTCCTCACCGTTTTGTTCCATTCGTCCTTGTTTATGCAAGCTCCTGAAGGACGCTCTTAGCGGGGAGAGTATTCTTTTCTTCGGATTCCGGTTGGATAAACATTTAATCCCTTCCTTGTCTGGTGAGCAAATAATATGTAAGCCAAGGATCTTGACTTTTCTTTCTCTTTTCTCTTACGCCTGTTTTCTTCCCGAGCTCGTGTTTGCGTGTCGTGAACTCGAAGTGTTGATATTTAAAGAGAGGAATTTTGTCGAGGAATTTGAAATTGACCGCATTATCACTGAACTGTTAATTAGACAAATAATTAATCCTATGATATGGGATAGAGAAAACGTATACACTAGACCATCGATTTACGATATTAATCCGTTTTACAGGCTGCATCATATTGTGAAAATATCTTAGTACCCAATAATACACTCATTGCTGGTAATCCGTTACAAGTTATATAAGTTTGATTTAAAATGGTTGTGATTGGTTTTAAAGATACTTAGGGGTATCACCTCTATCTTTGATTAATATATGATAATGTTAATAATTTATTAAGCCTGGGACTTAGTGAGAGTATCTGTCTGTCGCAAAGGAAGAGAACTGGGCCTCCGCATAGCTACGTGAGTAATACGTTCGACTTCGGTGAAAGCGGTTCCGGGTTCGATTTCCGGAGATGAGGTACGAAATGACCTTAGGACTCGAAGCACTTTTAAAATTTCTACAGAACTTCGGAAAGATATCGTAAAGTGATCCAGGGTTCGTAATTTTAAGCGTAATTCCTAAATGAACGTACATCCTAACGTGCCTTTATCGTACTGCGAACTCACGGTAAAGGGAAGTCAACTGTGTTGTGTCTACTTTTATCACAATTTTGGTCATATATGTGACAATATAAAGGTTCTGAGGCGTGACTGATACAGTATTATGACACTCAACTTGGTTACTCTTTACTGAATGCTAGTGAACACTATATTTATATTCACATTCTGGTGCATTTCTGAACTTCTCTTAACCATAGCTTTCTTGCTCAATGAGGAAAGCAACTACAAACTACCATACTGATTGCTATGTGATGGTATAGAAACTACGGCCCTTGGGCCAAATCTGGCCAACCAAAGGCTTGCATAAAGCCCGGGAATATGATGGATTTGATATCAAGTTATCCTGCTCGGTGTGATCTTTACTAGTAAAATTTTCCGATCTCGAATTTTTTATTCATCGAAATAGATTTTTTATTAATTGTTCCTAGTTAAATGAGGTGTTGATTAGTGAGCGACTGAATTCATACCATTGAATGGAAGCTTTTATCTCTTATTGTCAATACTTCGAATGAGAAATTCTGTATTAACAATGAAGGTATACTATAACATAGTAGGATGTGGAATAACCTGAATTTTCTGAAATCTTCATCTCCTTGCAAATTGAATTGCTGACAAACTTAGATCCGCGTTGTCGCTTGGCTAAGAATTTATTCTCCTCCTGATGGAATTTCAAAAATTTAAGAAAATAATTTATGCTGGAATTTGGGTACCTCTTCTCAAGTTTAAAGTATGGCTGAGGGTCATCTCTGAGTGAAGAGGGATACATTTCGCACCCCGTGTTTTGGGTACTTATCAAAAATCTCAAATTCCATAACTAATATAAATGCTATGTTTGGCTAAGGCATCTGAAAGCTTCGACATATGATACCTGCATATACTATCGCTTCGCCGATTCTTTTTTTAAATTTCCTCTCCGAATACGTGTGGTAGTTGTATAAATAAAAGTTATAGTTATTTAATTTCAAATTCCCCTCGAGATGTTTTATCTCTTTGGAAAATTGCCAATATAGTTAAGAATTTCTCCTTAACCTTGAAATTGGTCGGCGGAAAAGAACTAAGGAGAATGACGATAACGCCCCCTTGTAACAATAATTGTAATGCTGTAATCAGCTTTCATGCAGCATCTTTGATGTTGTATGGCTTGCGTTTGTACCACGGTTTTCTAAGGCTTACAAAATTTTTAAAACAGTGACGAGTTAATGTTACTTTTATCTAATTCGTAATGTTACTATTATCTTTTATCTTTTCTCTAAACAAAAAAAAAATGAATGAAACATGTTCGAAGTTTAAGAGATTAATTGCGAATTATTAACGCTAATTAAAACCCGGAACTTTTGGATTAATAAAATTGTAAGCTTTCCTCTCGTTGTAAAAATTTAGATCCTCGCTAAATGGTAGTGCAAAAGTTTAAAGAAAAGGCACCTTAGTTAAACATCTTAAAATGTTATAGTATCAAGAGTAATCAAGAGAAAATATATACTTATTATGATCGCTTTTCATCCTAATATTTATCTCATATCTCACTTCATAACAGTTTTGGTTACAATAATAAACTTATCATTTTTTCGCCAACGTAAGTGCCTTGTCAGTTTTCTTTTCGAATAGAAATAACCGTGGCTCTAAACGATCGTTAGCGGGCCAGTTACCTCAGGAAACTCATGGAAGATTCGACAAAAAGAGAACTTGTTTGGGCTTTCAAAAGTATTCCTCTAATAATAACGTCTGAGAGCCGAAAGTTCAAGCACACCATTCTTATGGATCTTAAAGCGAAGAGGCCCTTGCAAGCGTTCAGTGGGTTCCAATTAGATGTGATGACGGAGATGTTTATTACCGGGTCTTTTCATCGATATTTTGGCTTGTAGGATCTGCGAGAAAGAGAAAAATGGAAGATTTAAAAGAAGAAACTTATGATGGAATTTTAGGAGCGGATTAAATGAGAAAAAACTCAATGTCGAAGGAAGTTATTGGCTATCTTAGTTACCAGCGGTTTGTAGAAATTTATGTTCTCTAAGCTTTAACTTCTTAACTTTAAGCTCTAACGATTAATTGCACGTTGAAATTGTTCTTTAATTGAAATGCAATTATCTATTTTCTGTCTCTCTTCAGTTTGAACGCTGAAACATTTAGTTTTGATCCATGCTTATAGGGTAGCCGTGTTTTAGGTTGTGTAATGCACAGATTGAAAGATTTTAATAAAATTCGCATGAAGCTAATATAGTAACACAAAATAGAGAAAAAGAATGAAAAGTTGACATTATGTTAAAGTTTCTCAGCAAGTTATTTTGAATTTTCAGAATGCAACTCTTCCGAATATCGCTGAAATATATCACGATAATTCACAAATTTCTTAATAGCTTGAATATTCGAATGGAATTCGCATTTATGTCTATACATTTTCCTCACTATTTCAGATCTTATGAGCAGTTCAATCGAAATTTAAAAATAATGTTTCCTTCAAAATTATAATTTTCAACGGTTTGAAATTAACATTATTTCGAGCGAAATCGTATTTGGCTAGTTGGGTGGATGTTAGATTTTCTAAAAAGCAAGATTAACCCTTGGTATTCATTCTGATTCATATTACATCCAATAATAAAATATGTATCTTTTAAGATGATGTATCAGAAGGAAGAAATCTGAATATAGAGTAATCTTATGTGTTACAGATAGTAAGGAAAGGATTAGGCGTTTAACTGTGCATATTGAGCGGGAGGTCTAAAACTCAAGGATAAACAGATGCGAAAAATAGTGAAATTGGGACTCGAACCCAGGTCTCCCACTTTCCTATTCTCTTTCTTTCGTCTGTTTGTATTACCTTCCCGGAAAGTGGGAGGTCTAGGTTCGAGTCCCAGTCATATCGCCATTTTTCGCATCTGTTTATCCTTGCGTTACTGATAACTTCTTTTGATGTATACATATGTACCTATCGTTCCATGAACACATATGTGCAGAATAAGGGATAGTTAGTCAAAACTCTCGGTCTGAAACAATGAATAAAGCAGGAGTAATAATAAATGAGGATCATTTGAATTCGCAGGCTCAATCTCACAATCAGTGTTGTAGCTCCTACTAATCTTCATGGCTATCCGTTAACCGCGAAAGTCTCCTTAAAAAGACCTCGACCTTCCTTTTTGGGCGGTGAGCAAAGAGAGAAGTCGTACTCTTGAAATAAGACGGGGGTTGAGAATTTGATTGGAGCCATTAGTAGCCCGCGTGGAGAGATTTCCATCGCAGCGGGGCTAATTGCTCCCGGCATTCTTTCCCTCTATGGGAGGGTCGAGGACCACTGTCCCAAAAGGGCCATCCCATTCTTCAGATTCGCGTGCCAGCAGCATCCTTGTCCCTTTTTCATTCTTCTCCATAGCTTTAAATGGGCGGCTAAGTAACTGCATTGTAAGTGCAAGTGGACTGTGGTTACGAATGTTCTTCGACCTGCCGTCCTTTTTCGGGGACTTAAGGCTACATATCAACTTAAGAAGAGAAGCAATTTGTCTTCAATAAACCGCAAAGTTCTTCAAAGAAAAAATCTTCTGCGGGTAAATAACCATTTTACGCTTTTACGATGAAGTGGGTTTTTCTTAATTGTTTATTTGGTTCTCACGGAATATTACGATAGTTCATAAAAAATTATGGTTATATAGGCAGACATTTTTCTTTAATAATAAAATCTTTTACTGATTATATTCTACTATTGCTCCTGAGTTTCCAAGTCATTCGTTTCCCTTCGGTAAAAGCGGGCCCAGTTCGATTCCCGATGGGGCGGAAATATCCATCCACCTTGCAACGGTGAACAGTTGGGAAGATGCCTGAATGAAATCGGTTGGGTGTGTAAAACTGCCCACGGGAGGTTATTGGAAGGGTTTTCCTCCCGTCTTTGGGCGAATGCCGGACAGATCTCAGTGTTTTATTCATACGTCCACTTGACACATTGTCCACCAACCAAATCGCAACGTTTTAAAATTAAATAAATAAATAAAAGGAAGCGGACACATTGTGGTCTAGGTTGGCGTGATAGTCAATGTGCTGACCACGTGTTACCCAGTTTTATATGCCGCTAGGCTGGGTTTTGGCTCTCCATGGACAGACGTGCCATGGATTTCATTTTAACATCGAGCATCATGCTCATCAAGCAGCCTCTAAAGAACACCCTAGCACACTATGAATTAATTATATGAAGAAATGCATGTTCTATGAACGATTTACAACTTTTTCTAGCCATCCACATCTGATCAAGCATTATTTGGCTCTTCTTATCGCTGATCAGGGTGCGCAGTTCGCGGTCTGAAATATTTTTTTTCTCACTGTTCCTCCTCTGTTAGTGTTACTTTTCAAAGCAAGGCATCTTTAGATTATTTCCTTCCGATTGGATTCCAGGACTGGTCATTAGGAGCAATTTATTCTCAGCCATCGATCGCATTTTGGAAGCAATTACACTTCTATAATTCCCTCGGTAATCAGAGGGGAGATCTCATGACGTGAAGAAAAATGAGCGCATTAAAGATGTTCAAGAAATGCTCTTTGCCGTAGGGTGTGCAATTACTTCGGTTTCCCAATTTTTATTTTATTGAAGTCAAACCAGACTAATGAACAGTACCGTTAGTGTCACAATGATATAATGATAGTATAGAGGAAAAAAACGCTGTTACTGTAAATACCAAGCTATGGTTTTGATTTGATTGAATATCGATTTTAGGTTGAAGTGCTGTTGCTGAATTTCAATCTGCATCCTGCAGTTAAATTTAACTGCCCCATCTTTTCACCTGAATGGTACTTCTAACGCTTTAGAAAATCGTTGCTGAGAAAAATGACAAAAAGCCTGTTTCTTTCAATTTAACCATCGCTCTATTTTTATCTCTTAATCTCTATTCTTAAAAAGGTTAAATTTTTCTTAAATACTTTTTAATGAAAATTTATTTCCAGTTCTTCTGTCTATGAAACAATGTGTCTGTACCATTTTGTTTGCTTTTCAGATTTGATTTAACCTGCCTTTTCATTGCCTTCTCTTTATCTTCGAATATTATCGATTTCAATTAATAGATGTGCATCTGATCTCGCATGTTACGGAATTACCGGCTGGATAAAAATATACAAGTCATGTTGCTTAGGAGTCGAAATTCAATGAAGACGATCAAATGATTTTTAAATAATAATTGAGCATGGATTTTTTGGATAAAAAGTTTCCTTTCGTTTACGTAAAGTCTTACTGATGTGGAAAATATTAGTCTTATAAGTGTCTTATAAGTAGAGTACTAGGTTGTTTACATTACGAGCGCTATTACTTTCATCATTACGCATTTTAATTCTTAATTTAAGCTCCCTAAGTAAACCCGGATCCACCCCAAGTTAACATTTACATTCTGATCGAATCGAGAGTTCTTTGAGTTTTGAGATTCCAATCACTCGACTCCTTTCACCAGTGTATTTTCTCAATCTCTCGCTCTTCCACGTCCAAAAACATATGCTAAATCCCCTTATCTGAATCCAGAAAAGAAATAAAGTTTTGTTCAATATAATCAGACGGCGGGTTGGTATTAAGATCTTTCCGATAGAGCAAATTGAGACGAGAAGTATAAACTAAACCAATGATTGAAATAGACTCGCGGGAGACAGTGTTGTAAAAAACGAAAATCCATCAATTTTAATGGTCGGGAAGCATAAGAAACTCTACCTCCTGGAAAGTAGACGCCCCTTCCTTTTTTTCCTCGGAAACGAAATAAGCAGATGAGATTCTTTTTCTGAACTCAGGCACTCACAACGGGCTGCAGCATCTTCTCCGTTGATAAGACAATGTCGCTCGTAAACGTCTCAATCGCGTTTTTTACCGCTCTCTGGGACGGTTACCAAGCTACCATTTCCATATCCTCGAGAGAGTATTGGATCGTCGAGGATATCAGTTGGGAGGGGAAGGGGTTGACTATCCATCTTTGGACGGTTACTGTCCAGAGGCTACGGTAGCCAAAGTTGTGATAAAAAGATAGCTCACCGGCACAAATGATCAGAGTGGAAGGATGGGGAGAGAATGTTTTATTTCCATTCTCCTGCTTTATCTAACTCCTACTTCTTCCATACGCTTGTTCTCCGTAGGGTGTCTTTGGGTTCCCGCAGAGTGTCCGGCATAATGACTAACCTTAGATGTTGAATACATGAATTGGTTCCAACCGAAACTAGGGTCCGAGAGTTTTGACAGCATCTATCAATTCATTTAGAGTAATGAGAGGGTGAAATTATGGGTTCTTTTTCTCGTGAGCCGGATCTTAATTCGTATCGTTTTCTATTAGAAAGTTACCGCCGAATGGTGATGCAGAGCCGTATGGAATCAATGCGCTCCAATGATTCACTGGCCTTGCATGTTGTCATTGTAAATATAGATAATCATAGATAGGTAATCATAGAGTTGAGCAATGCAGCGTGTAAGGTTTAAATTTTTAAGAGCAGCATATTACATTACAAAAATATATTTTGGTATATAAGAGGAAGGTAGGAACGCATTCCTTCCACGGTAGTTCTTTAACTCTAAAAAGATTTATGCTGCATATTGAACCGTATTCTTCCCTTATTAATTTTTCTATTTTCTCCTCGTAAATTATAGCCAATAGAATATTTGCATTTTATCAGAAAATTCTTTTCTAAAAATTAGCTACATCTGGAAACAATTACAGTCCCAAGGTTCTTTCATTTTGACCCTTATTAAAATAAAGAAATCTGTAAAGTAAAATAGACATTTGCTTATAATTAACACTTGTAGTTGCTTAACATGCTAGCAAAACCTCTCGAGAATGTAGTTATTAAGAATTACTTGTAGAATCTTTCGGTGGGGGGATTAAAGCCCGTCAGCGCCCCCCTGGGTGCGCGCCTGGTCTACACTGTTATATCTAACTAGAGAACCTTCAAAGTATTGTCAAAGGATGTCGACGTTCGCAGGCTTTCTCTCTGTCCAAAAAGCCTGCCCTCCTCTTCCAATTAGCTCATCTTTTTAAATAGAATCAACAGATTTAATTCGTTATCAATAGCTTCAATTAAAAATTCTCTTCGTGCTTAATTATCTTTTTTATCACTTCAGCCTCTCACCAAGCTGCGAGTGAGATCCAAGGCGAAAAAAAAAACTTCATCATTCTTCCCCTTTCAGTTATTTTTCATGTACTTTAACACCACCTCCCTGCTGACGTACGGCAATCCGTCTGGATTTTGATGCGTCAGTAATGTCTTAATTGCGCACGCATTCCGGATAGTGAGTCAAAGCGCTGGTTTCAATGTCCAGCTCCTCTCGTTTTTCTTGCTGCAAATTATCCGTCCCGATGATGTAATGGCTTCCAGGCAGCGATTTTTTTCGTCTCTCATGACTTCACACCTCATAAAAATACTCGTTAAATCGCTTAAAGATGACCGCATCCTCCCGCATAAAGTGAATACGGCGCCGCGTGCAGAAGTCCGTTCTCCTGACATCTGCTCGTCGCAAAAAGACGCGGCAAAAAGTTTGCGAAAGGGGGCCGAAATTGTTGAATTATCCCCGAGCCATCAATTTTCTCTCGATTGAAAGTTTAATAATCGTCCCCAAGAGAAACATCCAAAAGTTCCGATTTACAGACTCGATCCTCTAAAAACAGCCTATCGATTTTAGTCGATTAAAGCTTAACAACCATGAAATCGTGTGCAGAAACGTTGGCGATTAAATATTTTTTTCAGTTCGTACATGAAATGAGTCTTTGGTTTTCACTAGTTCATTGCTTCACTTGGCTGTTAACATTTTCTTCGATACCTCATAAAATCATCTCTAGACTTTACTTGGAAGTTTCTTCATTACTTTTAATGGCCACGAAAAAAATATTCGACACTCGGGTCTCGTAAATCTGGCTTCATTCGTAGTGAAGTTTTTAGTGTTTAAAATGTGCTTTCTCGTGCATAATTCGGTAAAAGGTTCACCCTAACTAAATAAAGATTGATCAAAAGTTTCCTTGCGTAAATTCAGTGCATTATTTTCTCCGTGGACCATCTACAACTGTAGAAGTTGACTATCGACTCATTCACCAACAATTTGGATACGTTAAATAGCTTAAGTGTGTGAAATGCTGGATAAATTGGTCCTACGATTCGCTTAGCATTGAAACTTTGTTGAATTGTTTTTTCAAAACTTTATTCTTTCCGAAGAAATGAAGCCACTTATATACATAAATCTTCTACCTTTCGGTAGAACTCAATATTCCCTGTTCGACGCCATTCATTTCGTTTCTTGGTAACTTACCCCACACTTTATTTATGTTATCTAACAACTTTCGTCTCTGTCTTCCCCTCTGCTTTTTCCCTTGTATTCTACCCGAAATTACATTCTTTAGCAGCTCCTCTCAATATTTAACCCTGCCATTTCCTCTCTCGACGTTTAATTACTTTAATTGAAACCCTCTTCTCCTCAATAATCTTTAGTACCTCTGTGTATGTTCTTCTATCTACACAACTTACCCTTTTCATTGCGCGCCATACCCACATCTCGAAAGCCTCTAATCTTGTGAGGTCCTCCTTTTGTAAGGTCCACGTTTCATACCCACGCAGAAAACACTCCACTCCAAGGACTTTACCAATTTTTTTTATTCCTTTATCGATACCACATACGTATATAACTGCAAGTATGTATATAGGATGAAATTAAGGATGGTTAAGTGATGGTGCTGCTAAAATAGGTTTGCTCAAAAATTAAACGGACGCAAATGGAATCAATTACAGAAACGTAGGTGGTTTTCTAAATCATAAATTGATGAAAGTAGGCGTTACTAAAGAATGTCTCCATAATGTACTGGGATAATTATTTTTGAATTTATTACCATCTATCAGTTAATTATTAACAAATAGAGAATACTCTTAAATTAACCATCCATTAAAGTCCCACCCATGTGAACAACAGAGGTTTTGAAAATATTTATTCTAAATTTGTAGCATAGATCTCCCGGCAGGTATTCTAACCACTGAACTACCATGCCGCGTGCGTGCTCGGTTAGATATCTGCCCGGAATGAGGGAGACCTGGGTTCGAATCCCAGCCATGTCGCTATTTTTCAAATCTGTTATTCCTTGGGATTCAGCGCCATAGCTCTTCCGTGCCTACTTATTTACCTTTCCTTAATCCTAGGTTAAATTAAATATATAATAGGGAAAATTAAGTGTATCTATTACTCCTACCGTATGGAATGCTGCTATTACCGATTACTCCTACCGTATGGAATGCTCCATACGGTAGGAGTAATAGATACACTTAATCTAAACTCACCGTAGCCTCACCGCCAGTCCAATTTGTAGGGAAAATTATTATATTTCACCGGAACCGGAATCCTGGAATCCTTGTCAATCATCATCAACTCGGAACTCCCGTTGTAAAAATAGGCAGAACTTCGTTCATAAACCATACAGTTTTCATTTAAAAGCGAAGAAGATTGAAGTCACAACGTTGTGCTACCTCATTGAATTATGATTGGTGTCCTAAAGTACTTCAAGCGACCCATTTATACCTTCTGAAGAATCGAAACCAACATGTAAAACGAGCACGTGGAGAGATTTCACTTTTAATGAGTTGGAATCAAATTCTGCTGTTGAACTCATTCCTACCGTTTCAATCGCTCCCAAGGTTTTCCAGCCCTAGCAGTTCCTCGTCTTCGAAACGAAATCGGAAAAATAAGAGAGGGTCGGTTAGTAGCTTTAATCAGCGGGGTTGCGTCCCCGTTGACATTCTACCTTCGTCCACCCTCGACGCCCACACCACTCGATTGTTTGAGTATAAATAGAGTGTTCGGTAGAAGGGGTGTCTTCTCTTAAAGTAGAAGCTTCAGACGCGTTACGTTGAGAGTAATGGAGAGCCGCTCTCGAGACACGAACGCGCTCTCCTGTTTCTGGACAAACAACGCTCTCTGCTGGGAGAGGAATCGGACGCCGAATTTTTATGCGGGACAGGATTTCCGTGAGGACCGGTTGGGTAAATGAATTCTCTCGCCCTGTTTGAGGTGAGAGTGGCGAAAATTTGCCTATCGGTAGTTTAGTGCCTGAGTTCAAGAGGTTTAATGGAATGTCTTCATTTCATCGTGAAAGCGTGCAGGGATATCTTTCGTTTCCGACTATAGGCATGTCTCTCGAACGATATTGTTTCTGCAATATTTCTTGTAAAATAATAAATTCGCTCTTCACTCTTATGAAAACAATTAATTATTAAATTCATGGATTTTGGAAAATGATTTTGATCATCAAGTCAAATCTTGCCTTAATCTAACTGTGAAGGCTAGATGTAAGGAGGGACTATAAAGTCTCGCCCTTAAATAAAGACGTTTTATTATTATTATTTATGTTTTTCCGTTCTCGCCACAAAGTGACGGAATTATGAGATGGAAACGGACTACTGTCAAGTCCCATAAATTTTAATGATCACTTATCTTTATTTAAAAAGATCTAATTAAACGACAGGTATCTAGAATCACAGTTATGGACTAAATATATGTTAACTTTAACGTTTAATTTTTCCAAGTTGCCAGTGTTTTTGGTACTACTCCTGTTTTGGATATTACTAGGGGTACGATGCTTACATTCTTTAACTTCTGTACTTTCTTTATCTCTATTGCTTACTCTGTGTACTTATTGCTTACTCTGTGTATTATTGTTATCATTATTAAGTCATCAGTCCTAATTCGGATTCGAATCTCAACCCCTCCAACATTAGAGTCAGGATGAAGGAGAGACTTTACACGAATACCGAATAAAACCCAGGAATAAACAGAAGTAAAAAAGCTATCAAGAGCTTCGGTGGAGAGTAAGGCGGATAGGCAAGACGAGGATTGAGGTAGTATGTCCTTGCTTTTCTTACTTAGCCAGGAAATAATGAGCGGGAAACGTCCTTGTAAGTGCAGTACATAACTCATTTCATAGAGCTTGAATATAGATTTAGGAATATATTCCGTGTATCGCGGTTCGTTCGATTGTGCTTATCCTTTCTTCAGTTTTACGCAACCGACTGAAAAAATTTTGTAGCAACACAGTGCTGCACAGCAAACAGCAAGGAACATATCACACACTAAAGCTGGAAAGCACAAAATACGGGTGGCGGGCCGCATGTGGCCCACTAGGTTTCACTCTGCGTTCCGCAGTTGGTTTTGGAATTTAAACTTACAGAATTATCAATGATGAGCAATGATCTTGAGTTGTAGATGGAAGGCAATAATAAGAGATCGTGCTTTGGCATGTGGCAGGGGTAAATAGATTCTTTAAGTGACATTTAAAAAAATATCGACCTCTCATTTGATCCCAAATTACCAAATTCTATTCATCGATAAAAATTCTATGTATTACATTAACTACTTATTCGTGTTTTTATTTAAAATTAGCATTCTTTGTAAATAATAAAAGTTACCTTCATATTTACAAAATTATTCATCCGCGGCCTGCGATTGCCTTTCCTCAAATCTATACGGTCCTTCCCTTTTGTAAGTTTTGCAGACTTGGATTTATGTTTTCACAGAAAAGTCGTGACGTATTTGGTTAGTGGTACATGCGGATGTTTTTTTCCTGATTTGATAACCTAAAGGAAGACAATATGTGAGTTAATTTTCCGAAGCGGTGAGGTAAAACTAAGTAGAAAGAAACAAAATATACTAATGTTGTTAGTATTGTTATATGCGTTACAGATGAACTAATAGTCAGGTGGCAACTTGTTACTATTCTACAAATATTCCGATACTACGCTACACACTCATACAGTAAAATATACTATACTAATCACGGTAATGCAACGTTTTTGCGTACTACAGGATATCTATCATCCAGCTACACAATACAATATGACAATAAGTACACTTTCAGTGAACAAAAATACGTTATTACTATAAAAATGCCTCCCAGCTATAACAATTAAATATTACGATACAGCTGTCTCCTAGCTTAAAATGCATCAATTTGTTCCAGATATTTTCCCTAATGATAGTACATTTCCACTTAAAAGGCCTATAAAATTTTATGTATAAGAAAATGTATTCTTTAATTTGCATCCCTTAATATTTCTCTCTGAAGTATAATTAAGATACAATGAATTCCTTTAAGTAATAATAGCGACGGAAAATGGGAAAATATTCCATTCAGACCACTGTAGAGTCCATGCGCATCTATTATCTTTGGATTCCTCTGATTTATCGTTATCTGACTTTGAGTTCAAAGCAATACTTCCGGGTGGTATTCATAAAATGGGCTTAAAGTGTATTTTTATTGAAAAATGGGCAGTACTATACATTCGTGGCTGTTAAGTGGTCTTTTCCTTCCCATTCCGTCGAGCGAAAAACTCCTTCCTTTGCCAAGACACCGAAAACAAAACGACCTTAACCTCCGCGTCTCTATCGAAAGGCCGGAGACAAGGGATTGATAGCGTCGTCTACCTCAATTGCATCGCAGACTGCTTTTTAGGCTGAGAGGCCCGCGTTCCAACTTGGACACGAACCGCGTCAACCTTCCCTGCCAAACCCATTTGTCTAGGCCAATAAAAGAAAAAGGGGAAAATGCTGCCACGGGACAGCTAGACACTCTCGGATTTGTAGACTATAAAAACGTCTTCCTTCCGAACCTTTGCCCACCTCTATATCTATAACTGAGAAGGAAATTCCTTTGACTAATTTACGGAATGAGATAACGTGCTATACCTACTAAGTAACTATATTTCTGGATCGTTATTGTTATTATTACTCTTGCGATATTGAGAGTAGACCAAAGTCTTATAACCAAAACAACCTCATACACCTAAAATATTGATATATACTCGCACAATAAATGATTATAACAGAACACACATGAATTATATAACTCAGTATATACAGTACGAAAAATTCAAGTCATACATATGTTATCAATATAATTGGACCTTACTTCGTGGATACGTATCTTTAAGTACTACACTGTGTAAAATTTGCCACTATATCGTGAAAGAGATTTCTCTTGTTTATTTTAACTATCCATTTAAGAAATTACTGTTGTCGAAGGACTTCATTGCATGAACTTGCTCGCGCTTCAATATTTCCAAGACTGTTCTCTGATATATACTACCATAATGGGCCCTTACATAATTCGATTTCAATATGGATTAAACTAAATATGAAATCGTCTTTCTTAAAAAATTTTTCGAACAACTTCTGTAATCATAGATTCTCAAAACGATTTCTCCGCATGTGACTTGTTACACGTCCAAGCTAAAACTTCGCAGAAGTCTGAACCTCCCTTTTATAAATTTCAGTCTCATTTTGAATCTTTAAAAGGAAAAGACTTCGTTATAAGAACATTTTTAGCTATCTTGGTAGATTCCGTTTCATTTCCATTCAACCTTCCATATACAAGCGATTGACTTATTTTAAGCTGCAACCCGATGCTCTCTCAAACTGCGTACCACTTTAGATACTAAAAAATAAAACATTATTCGATTTGACGGAAGGCTTAGCAACGCAGAGTGTTTAGATGTTTCTCTTGGAGGAGTTGATATTCTGACAAAGCTTTCGTTAATAATGGAAATATTGATTTCAATTTCGTAGATTTATCGAATAATAGATCTATATTTTAAATGTAAAAGGTATATTTCTAATAAATGTCCACGATAACAGAATAATCAAAATTAGCTGTTGAGCTCTTTTCCGTGGTTTTGAATGTATTAACCGCTTTCCTGACGCACCCGGGATATCTCAAAGAGGAGAATGGTTTAAAATCCAGTCACGACCGAGATAAATTGTATTTAGGATTTTTTGCTTTTTGACCATTTTTTTACTTTCAAAAAGATAACTCAAACTGTCGAGCGTATTGCGCTTGTCTGGAATGCTTTCTTTCATCTACGTTCCAATTGTACGTCTCTATTGAGTTAGATTACTTGTGGATACACCTTGAATAGGTTAAAATTTAAAGAAAATAAAAAATATAATATTAATATAATTAAATAGCTATCCAAGGGGAAAGAGACTCTCTCCGTTCTTAATTAAGAATAAGCTCACAAATTAAATAATAATTTATCAGAGAAGGGATTAAGGATCAAAGCGAGAAATATTTGGTCAGATTTTATTCGACCGGTCAATTAATATGGTAGATTTTTAGGATTACTTTTCCAGATTTTGGTACTGTAATTTCTAGTAAAAAATGACTGCGAGTTCACGGAGCTAAACATAGATTTTTAAACAATATTTTTTGTGGAATTTAAGGGTTGCAGGTATTATAAAACGTGGTTAGGGAGCGTGGAGTGACTCATATCAACTGTACGAACGACCTGCCTTTAATCCAACAGCATTTATCTTGCACTACTGGAAGAGTCTGTTGAAGAACAACTGAGGCGAGAAATGATGATGGGAAGCAATTACAGATGATGTATTATCGAAGCATCAATCGCGCTCCGAACCATTGAGATCTGTAAAAACCGCAAACGATGCAGTAGCTCAATAAAGAAGGAATGGTCCATTTGAGGAAACCACTCGACTCACAAAAGACGACTTTTTATTGCTCTCTCAGGAGTAGTTTCTTCTATCTTAGACCGAAACAAGGTCAGCGATTTCGAAGGTTTCCCTATTTCCTATCGTTTTTTGGCTGCGTTACAGGTCTCGAAAATACTAGGAAAATTGTCAAAGCGTGAAGTATTTGCGGCTTTGTTTTTTGATTTTTTCCGTCTGCTCGCCACCAAGATTCTACCGTATCTCTATGAAAGATATTGTGTCTTGAGCTATTGAAAATAGATCATTCCTAAAATATTTTAAATGGATAGAAATACAGTATGACTGTAGGTTATCTTTTCTACAAATTTATTCATTTATGAAAAGGCTACATATGAATGGCCTTTTTAAAAGTCGTATAGAATAAGTCCGAGTAAAATATTTTTGGGTGATTTTATCGCATTAATCTGATTAAATTTTTATAGAATATATAATAGCTTTTCTCTTGAAATTTCGTATTTAAAATGAAATAATGAAAGCCAAATACTTTTGTAATTCTATGAATCTATTTCATAGGCCCTCTATTAACCTCCACTTCTATGTACTAATGCTGAATTTTCTTTTAGCTTTCGAGGAAAATATTGTCAACAGGTCTTAGAGATTTTCTATTCATCATTAAACTTGATTTAAATATTTTATTTGCTTTAGTTTTTATTGAAAAGTTATTCTTGAAAAATCTCTATTTTCAGAATTTGTCAGAAAAATACGCTCATTTTGAGCTGTTCTACTCTTATGATTTTACAAAACCCCACGTAAATTATGGGCTACTCTAACGATTTTCAACTGAACGTTTAATCGTAGAATGTTGAATCACTTCCCCCAACATCATTTACCTCTCTTTTTCTGTTGATGTCCGATCAACTACCCTTTGGTTAAGTCCCCTTAAGAGCGTAAACTACTTTAATCGAGGCTTGATTTTTTCGCACTTAAAAGTAAAGGGCGTCTTCTTTATCGTGTTTCCTGAGAAGTTTCTTCCCGGTATTAAGGACCTTTCTTTTTATTTTTTCAAGAAATTCCTACGCGAACCTTTAAAACTTAAGTGATGACAACATTGCGAATCAATTACCGAGAAAAAGGCGAAAAGAAAGCGGTGGTATGGGATGCTCTTAAAATTTTTGCCCCGTGATAAAAAGAAAGAGTAGGAGTGGAGGAAGAAGGGGTTGAACAGAATTTTTTAAAGATAAAAAAAGGAGGAAGAAGTGAGAAAGGGGAGACGATGGGCTTCTTTCGGTGCGCTGAGCAAAAATAAATACCAAGTCCTGGCTTAGTTCGGGAAGAACCTCAATAATAATAGCCACTCTTACGCCGTATAATTTTCGTGTTGTATTCGTGAGGATTCAGGTCGTTAGAGAGTAGGGCTAAAACTTATTCATTGATTCGCTGGAAGATATAGGAAAATGTACCCAGATCTTAGTTCGATTTGGAGACGAGAATGAATGTTTAGGAGAATAAGAAAAGAAAAGTTTTCCCTCCATTGGAACGCTCATCATAAGCAGACTTCGATGATTCCTTTTTTTTCTATTGGCAGCTCTTCTTCAGGTACCAAAGAAAATTTTCTCGCCACCGTTCCAATTGCCAAGACAAATACGTTCCTTCGTCGAAATAAAAAAAGTCATCGCCGTCTGCAAGGGCATTCACTATTTACGAGCTGTGTTAGGGACCGGTTTTATACTTCCTTTCAATCTTCAGTTCCACGAAGTATTTTAGATAGTTAATTTTGTTTAGATATATTTTTCCGATAGCTTTTAATTGCATGTTTTTGTAAATTTTTCTCTATTTCGTTCATGTTAAAATTGATTTAGATGTGCTTTCTAGGAATGCCTATGAAGACGCCCTAATAAAGACGTTTTATTATTATTATTATTATGACGCTAGACTATATAAATTGTTGCGAATTCCGTAAACTTTCGAGTTTTAACGGTGTAATCGTGACAAAGTGAAAGAAGCCAAAGTACTTTGTTTTAATTGATTTTTATGTTTCTTATCAAAATCATTAACTCCTTTTGCACGAGAGCGAATTCCTTCGCTATTTCCGAATTCTATTACGTATGCAGTAATATTCATATTGAATGGTTGCATCATATTTCAGTAGTGATCATGTAGAGAGTCGACCAAGCTAGTCTAAGCTAGGCTATATTCTTAGGGCATACTTTTCTGAAGTCATTATTAAGTCACATTTACTACCGGTATGGAAGGAACTTTTGGATTCTATAAAACTCGGTTTTTGTAGAGGTAATAGTATGAACATCCAAAGTACTGTATATTTCATGAGAAGTGTATGTATGTACACGCACGTACGTACTACGCACGTATATGAAACTTAGAAAAACATCGTAATTCATTTCTGGTATGAAGGGATAGGAGTTATTCTTTGGAAGTACGACATTAATTAATTAATTATTCACCGATGCTTCAGAAGCACCGAAACATGAGAAACGTGACGTACAGTAGTCAAGATTTAGAGTTTAGAATTTTACCCCGCGAGCCGCCGATTGGCGTATGGCAGGGGGTGTATCAACACCAAATATTCGTACCTAATCTATCCTGTTAGCCTCTCTAATGCTCCGAGGAAAAAACGACCAGA
>KZ308140.1:1982744-2009731 GCA_000376725.2 Ladona fulva | reverse complement strand
TTTGACATAAAAGCATAAAATCTTCATCTCTATGTTGATGAAGTCATTCTCATTCAAACTTCATCAGAATTTAAGTTGAAATCGACCATCGTATACTACAAATCTTAATTTTATCCATTTGAATCAGACGCCCCGCGTAAAGGAGACCCGGCGTGAGGCTAGCTACTTTCCTTATGGAAGAATACACGGGGTTTTTCTCCCATAAGAGCCCATACTGACTGGAACGGTTGGAACGCTCTATAGTGATGTAGTCCTCCTTGATAATTAGACCATTTATCTTCTGCTATCGCTTTGATAATTTAATCTCGAGGCTAATTGCAGCGCAATCCTTCTTAACCATTTCGTCTCCATCAGAGTGATACTGCACCCGAGCAAGATGCATTCCGAGAAAATCCCTCCGTGTGTTTGCGTTAGAAGATAAGATAGCTACGTGCCTTATCCCGGGGCCTAGTTCTCTTTTTCGATGAAAAAACTTTCGGATTGAACCCACCGGTAAACGACCCAAGGTTGAGGCAACACGAAGCGGATCGTGGGGAACACAGAAGTCGTGAAACAACAATAAGGCGCGTCCTTGTAGCGAAGGAGGCTAATAATGGATGGCGGTTTCCCGTTCGGGGCGGGATTGTTTGTTTACCGGAGTGGTACATGGGACTTTGCAATCTGACGGCCGGTTGCCAGGGGAGGCGTGGGAGGCGGGGACGTGGAGAAAGAGTCACAGAAAAAGTGGAAGAGGAGCGGGGCCAAGCTGCACGAGAGTAAAGATTTAAATTCACGACGATTGGTCCCGAGAATCGAGAACGGGAAACGAGATTTCCCGAGAAATCCCGAAGTTATCTTATTTGTCATCCACTCTGATAATTGTTAGAGAAGATTGTGTTATTATATATTATATTTATTATTAGCATAATTATTAGTGTAAGACAAAGAATCTAAACTCATAAGTGCAGGAATCTTATCCTTTAGACTTGAAAGTAAAATTAAATTATATTTTTATTAGGGAAAACGATATTCCCTGTTATTAAAGGATCTTACCTTATAATACGTCTAAATTATCGGTTATTTTACTGATCGAATAACGTAAATAAAACTTAAAATTTTCATTAATTGGCCATATCCGGCGTCATTGTGTAATCATCTTATGAGTTGATTGGTTGCTATGAAGCCGTTATGAGATCTCAGGATCCCTACCATCAGAGTAAGGGTTTTAGTCTCCCGTATGATACGAAGAGGCAAAATGTTGAAGGGAGGTTGAAGTTTCAAAGCTGTATTTAGGCTTACCACAATCTCCGTTTTGGCCAGGGCAGTCCCAGTCTTTCAGGAAGGTCCCGGTATGTTTTTCGGTTTTTCCGGTTTAAACGAATAATTCCGAGAAAGAGTATGATGCAAAATGAGGCCATTTCAATGATAAAAGTCATCGATACGCAAATTTGCTGAAAGTTGGGGCGCTGCACACACATTTTCTTGAAAAAATATGAAATTGTCGAAGAATAACGTAAGTTTTGAGGCAATTCCCTAGTTTCAGCCGCTTCAATAAGTGATACAAAAGATTTTTGTACTTAAATATAAATATGTATGTCTAGCGAGTTCAGTATTAGGCTTTGGGATTACGGTTTTATATGGTCTTAATTATAAACTGACGGTCCTTTCACGGTTATAAAATACTACAAATAAATGCCTTAAAAGTAAAATCATAACCATAAAAAATAAGGAGTGCTCTGTACTTAGTGCCTTTTGCATAACTTTAATGATCTTTTGAGCAGTCATTAGTAGTTTGATATTAGTTAAATAAGCTCCTCATGCAAAGAATCCCATACTGCAGGAGTGAATTAACTTGAGCTTAGTACACTGTTACTAGTACCGAGAGTGGGCATACGTATCTTAACACACAAAATTTTCTAATCGATGAGATTAGAAATCCGTAAAGTCTTCCTAGACTTTGGATAATTATTCTAAAAGACGAATTCAATCCTCGCTCATGGAAACCTTCGGATACGCTAATTATCAGAAAATGAAAATCAATAGGGAACATTGAGAATGGTTAGTTCCATCCCCACTGCGGTATTCTTTGGTTCAAAAACCATGATACTTTATACTTCGTTTTCCCCGATTACCCGACCAACGTTCCGCGGAAACCGGGAGCGAGGTGGCGTGAGAAATTCCCGTAAAGTGTTGGGAAGGAATTCTCGCCCGGAAATACAACACGCTGGATGAAGAAACCTCGGCGAAGAAACGGTTCGAGGCGATAAGTGCTTATCTTTCGCGTGGTGTAGGTAGCTTTTTTTCGGGTGCCGCTGATTTGTTGAAGTTTAACGGGAATCCAGTGGAGAGAAGATTTTCGGAAGAAAGACATTTATCATCTCATCCGTGGTTTCTCCATGGCGTCACCTGCGTTGGAGTACCTTCCGCGCGAGCTGTCAAAACACTTATGATAGCCTAATGATTAAACGTTTTTTCTCCTCTAGTCCATTGACGATGTTGACTTTTTTTAAGGTCGTGAAAGTTGACTTCCTTAATTCGTAAGCTGTCTGTGAATAATACCATATACCGTTTCCCAATTGATAGCTAATTTTCGAACAAACAAGAGCTTAAATTTTTGGTCGAATGTCAGTTTGGTTTGAGGAGGATGGGATGCTTTTATTTTACATTTTAATTTAATTTTTGTAAGGGAATCTTTTGGAAGATTTGAATTTTCTATCTCATGTACAGTCAGGCTATTCTAAACATAATGGAATCTATTTTTAGGATTGCTTATTGCTGATCCTATAATTTTCTCAGTCAATTATTACGCATTTACATCGCATAAATTATAATGTTTCGCTTCTAACCCGTTTTCCGTGCTCCCGTAATCTAAGCAGGAACTTCAGAATGTTTTATACAATGTTTCTGACCTCCAATCTCACTCACTCCGAACGTTGGCTTGCATGGTATTTTGGTATGTCCTCGAAATATCTTGAAAGTTTCACAGATATAGTGGATGTATATGAGGGGTAATTACGAATTCTATTCCCCAGCTGGTCTTATTTTTATAAAACGTTGAAAAAAAAACATTCATTCGGCACTTTATATATAGGAAAAGAAAACTCAGCTCATAATGCAAGCAATAGCGCTAAAAGGACCGAATTATAAGCATTTCTGTTGCTACCGTGTATAATCCTTTTATAATGACTGTTTTAATCCATGAAAGAATGTTAGCCAGCGGTTTTTTGTATACAATATTAAATATCCGCATATAGATGTCATTACATGTATGGCTTAAGGAAATAGTAAAAATCCTCTTACCATGGCTTATCAACTCATCTTAAGTGTGCAGGTATATACAGTGTGTCTGGACTTACGCGCTACCTACGAACTTTTCGACCTGCGAATTTTTTTCTTATTCCAATTTGATCTCTGTATATACGAACTTTATTTTCTTACTCCATATTGATCTATATAAACGAATTTAATTCCGAGATACGAACCAAAAGACCAAAAAGAAACCTGGGTTAGGAGATATCAGAGGTGCGAACTGAAACGAATTAAGTTCGTTTGTCGAGGTACTAATGTATTATGAAAAATGCCATAGAGCGTAATTTGTGTCTAATGTGGAAGTTTTTATTTTGATAGAATTTCTTGCTGTATCTTATTTATAATAATTACAAGTGGCGGAAAAGAAATTAAGAGAATGGAATGGTTCGTCCTATAACCTCAAGTTTCCCGTTCTTATGAAAGATAACTCTTAGCATGAATAAGTTCTCAGAAACTGGGTGGTTTCTTTTAGTTAAACTTATTTTCTATATCTTGCTTAAGTATCGAATTGATAAGAGCAAAGAATGAATACCGTTTATTTTACGATGATAAACTATTAATTTTATGACCTTAAGTGGAAAAACGTATTTTACGGCTTGAACGCATCTTGCTCTGCGATATCACTGATGAAATTATGTAGGGGTCAATATTAATAGCTTTATTTCTCTTTTATGAGGTATTAAAGTAACTCTGATGATGTAAGGAAGGGCTTGCTTCCTTATCATGGTCGTTGCCATAGGATATTTTTATGATATCCAAACATACTGTCAGATATCGGGTGTCGCATCGAAATTGCTTCATAGGGGAAAACTTTGATCATCTAAAATGCAGAAGTTATGAGGATAATAAACGTGGGCTGCATTATTATAGACGAATAGGGGCACTTTCAAATAAGGGATTCGGGCTAGAGGTTTTGTAAACATTTCGGCATCGTACGTTTACTTTATGATCAAGAGATGATGAGCTCTACGTCATACTATGTAGGCGAGTATCTTTCTGGTACAGTTTCTCTTTAGGGATGCATAATTCATATTTCTCACTTATTCCATCTTCTTGACCCTAAACACTGCACGATACCCTGAATTCGCTTCAAATTAACTTACACGTGGCGGAAGGCAATAAAAGATTTTTCTCCGGCTTCTTACGTAGGATAGGAGTAAGAAGCGGTTCCTTTTAGATAAGAGGAGTTTATCTCCGCCTTCTTTATTTGTCTTGCTTCGTTTACTTCCTCGGAATTCGTAAATACTTTTTATCTAGTATCAGATCAAGATCGTGGGGATATACAAAGAAATATGTGTGGTGGACTCCAACTAGGATTTCGATTCAAATTGGTAGCTCTTTTGTTCCTGCACAAAAACACTCGTAAACAAACTGAATGCTTTCAACGACAAACATGCATTGATTTGATGTACCAAGTTGTGAAAAATCAATACGAGGATTGGATGTGTTTTTGAATCGTTTAGCACTTTACTCGCATTCTGCGTATGTAGCTCTGATCTCTCGTAACATATATTGTAGATGAACAATTATTATTACAGGCAATGAAGATAGCAGTATAAAATATAATCTAATTTTTTCTCTGTCCAATTCATCCTCCTTATTTTCAGTCTTTACCTTTTTCCGGAATGAAACAATCTTATTTCAGGCCATAGAAAAGTTGGTTTTACATTGTAAGTAAAGAGTACTCGAAGTTTCGAGAACTTTTTGAGATACGAACCGCGGTCAGGTGAGAATCAAGTTCGTAAGTTGAGGTGAGATACGCTGCGAATCGATAATATGATCTCCCGATAATAAACCTCCATGTCGGTATGAGGAAATGTCTTATAATGCAAGGCACATAAAAGTGATCTGTGGAATGGAAGGGAAATTCTTCCAATTTTAACATGGTAGGAAAATAGAACGCTCGGTAATAAACGTCATCTCTGCCCTCATAAATATCTTCCTTCCATCATGCCTATATAAATAAGAAATAGCCGCGTAAATTTCTCCTTTGTGTAACTTAATATTAGTGTTAGTGTAAGGGGCATAAAGTCAATACGGGTCCGACTTTTTTCCCCATCGAGACAAATAAGAAGTAAACTCTCGATGGCGGTAATGTGTCTCCCGTCACGGGACACAAGACAAAGCTCATTTTTTAACTGTCACATCCGAAACAAATGAGAGGTGACGCTTGCAGCGCACTAATCGCCATCAAGTGGACGTTCCTGAGCGTGACGAAGCACCTTCTTCATCAAAAGTGCAGCACACACGCACTCGCCCTACGGAATCTAGTTCTAACCCTTCCTAGTTAAAAGGGAGCTCGAGGAAGTAGACGCTTAAAGCAGGAAAAAGGGAGGCCAGAGGTTTACTCAATCTTTCAAACATTCCTTAACCACCCACATCCATTCCTCTAAGTTTCCCAAGCACTATGTCGTCGTGTTGATTTTTATCATTCAGACATGCGTTAGCCTTTTGTAATCCTTTTAGTCTCTTGTAAGCCGTTAGCATTAGGTGTGTACCTCTTTACTGATCTAATTGTATGTAAGAAATGTTACAGCTATGGTAAATGGATCGTGAGATTAAGAATCATGGATTACCGTCATTTCCAGATAATCTGAAATGTCGCAAACCCGTGGTCGTTTTACGAATGATTAGGGAATAGACAGTATTTCGAAATCTTTAATATATAGATCATAACTTTGTGGAGCAAAAGCATAGCAAAAGTTTCCGCGTTTAATTTTTCAAATTGTTCGTTCGTGAATCCTCCTCTCTGAGGGTTCATCTCCCACACAACCCAATTATCTTAACTTATTAATGTTCGAACTCCTTTTATGGTAGCCCAACATCTTTACAGCCTATCGTCTCTTTACATAAGTTGCTGCTTTTCTGTCAGCAACCCTTTTCTCAGTCTATATCCCCTCTCGTTCCTCGACAGGGCAATGAACCGGAACCGAACCGAAAACCTTAACCAGAAAAACCGTTATATTTTCCGGAATTAGAACGGAACCCGAACCGGAAACACTGGAATTATTGAACCGAAAACCGATATTTATTCCGTTTTGATGCACGGTTGCACATATTACTAATGTTTAGTTAGAGGAAGGCTTACAAAATCTTGTAGCCTCGAATTACAATTAACTATTACAAAGTTTTATTCTAAGTGTAGTTGTGTAAATGGGGACGGGTAGAAATAATAAAAAATAAAATTCAGAATTATTTCACAGGTAGAAATGATAAAAAAAATTGAGAAATTTCAGATATTATTTCAATGGTCGGAGCGGAAAAACCGGCTCGAATCGGTTAGACATTTGTAGGAGCGAAACCGAAACTGAATCGGTATATCCTCTTCCGTTGAACTAGAGCGAAAATCGGAACGAAATTTATTACGGTTCGAATCAATGTGGGATATATGTGGGTTCGAAACCCACATATATTCTCTACCTCAGATTTATTTCCTCTGTTAATATCCTCTCTTCATCTGCCACGTTCAAGATGACCTCAGCTGTAGAAACACATTTGGATTACTATTGCTACAACCAGCAAGAATCTTTACAAATGATTCAAATCACCATTTTATAATTAAAATTCACAGCTTCGCAAATTAAAGCCCTTTTTTATAAATGAAAGTCATAGATTCACAAGCGATGTCTTGTTGTTGCTCAAATAATTGTACATCTATATTTTTTGTACAAATAACATGTTGTGCGAAGAATCTCCAAAATATCTAATCTTTAAGTTTCTAATCTGAAGTTTTACTCTTATGCTGTTCATATGGCATGCGTTCAGTGTTTTAGGACCCTTTATTGTCTTTAAGGAACTTATTTATTTTCACAAGAATGTGTCATTTTTTACGCCGTTTACAGACCTATTCACCCACGGAATTTTGTTGCGCTCGCGAATAGGAAACTTAATGACTAAAAGTTAAAATGTGTAATTAATGGACACTACATTAATATCGCTATGTATAGCAATTACTTAGTTCCCAAGAAATTGATCTCAACTACATTTTCATAGTGATGATAATATTGATGCATTATACTAGTTTAAATTACCCTACATTTTCTTTAGCGGGACTACTACTCATATGATGCAAGCCAAAATCAACCAGTAGACAAAACACAATGAATAAATACCCTTTTTTTATTTAAGTCACAATACCGTGAGATTTATTCCTGAACCCAGAGCACGACTTTTATTGAGAGAATCATGAATCCTACTTTCTTTTCCCCGTCATCCACTTTCCTCGAATTCCTCATTCTTTTACGACTATCGCCACTAACAAATATCTCCTTCACCCCAATTTCCTCTCCGTTTCTCCGACTCCTCCACTCCAACGGCCATTATCGCAAGCACCCTATTCTTCCCCGCAGACGCTTCTCCGAGAAACCCTCTCCTTTCCCCTCTCGTATTCCACCCCATTGGAAGATCCCTCTCCAAGCATCTCTTCCATTTGACTTATTTTGATCTGGAAGGCGCGTGTCTGGTCTTCTTGTTCCAGCCTCAGTAACAGGCGGCTTCACTCAGCCGTCGAGTGGGACTGAGAGGGGGAGTATCTATTGCTATCCCCACGTATCTCCAGCTCTCGGTGGGGTTTCCATAAAGGAAAAGAACGTATCAAGCATAAAACATAACAATTAATGAGGAGAAAAGTATGAAAGAAATTGGGAACTTTCTAATCAATTATAGTAGAAATTTTTGGCCTGTGGAATATATTTTTCCAACACTACACTACCTTGGGTATCACAAGGTCGTTTAATCGATCCAATTCGTCCCAGTTGCTGATTCTCTTTTGAGATTTTTATTTAATTTTCAACATAATTAATCTTGTCTCGCGATACTTGATGGAATTCCATACTGTCGATGTGTAAATCAGTGCTAATCATTCGCACTGTTCCACCAAATATATTTGTCTAGCGACCAATGTTTTAGAGGTTTAAAAACACTCCGTAAGCCGTATTTCGGCAAGCGGAACTCGCGTTAAGAGACAAACGGGAAGCTCCGGATTACCGATTTCTGGGTCCCAATGTACTACATTTCAGAGACAATATTTAATTAATCTCATTCCAGTGCTTGAAGATGAACTAAATGCCCGAAACCATTAGAGAAATATGTCTTATGGAACAGTACAAGGTATTAGCATTTATTTCCACATCGATATTTAGTTTTACATGCAGAATCTCGATAACTGATATGGACAAAGGAAGTTGCCGTATACTTATAATGAAAGCAGTTACTTAGTTGAAAGAAAGTTTTCTAGAACTAAGGAAGACATCAATCAAGATTTTGAACAGGTAACACTCACCTGTATCCTAAATAGCCAAGTGGGTAGCGCGTTCGCCTTTGGTGAAAGTAGTTCCGGGTTCGGTTTCCGGTGGTACCCATTTGCGCAAAGTGATTTAACACTGATCTTCAAACTCGTTATTGCTAGTTAATGTAAGTTTTCAAGTAATCAGTGAATTGACAAAAAAGGTAATTTTCCGTTGAAATTGAGTATCACAGAAAAACTGAGGTAATTGAAGTCTGTCCCATTCTAATGGGAATATAATCCCACTATTCTAACTTACCTAACAGTGGTTGAAAATTCACTGCTCTTTCGTTTGAACATAGCTGCATTTAAGGTCAAATTACAACTTATTCATCATCATTTAAGGCATTAATTGTCATAAATTTATTTTACCAGCCAAGTAACTGTTACGACCACATGTTTAACGATTGTTCTTCGCTAAGTAAAATATTGGGCCTACTCGTACATTGTTTATAAAAATAATCGCGACCTAAATAAGATTCTGGTTCTAACAGCATAAATACATCATACATATCTCGTCATGATTCATGGCGCTCTCGCAATTTGTTAATAGTAGCACATTTGTGAAATTCGGTCCCCATAATGAGTTTTTTATCTAATTTAAGAGTAATTAACCTCGATTGTCCAATGTCGAAGTGCCTCCACGATCCATTCCGAAGAATGGCCGTTCCTTTCTTGAATCATTCCTTACGGTTCTGGGAAAAATAGCGGAGTTGGTAAAAACTATAAGAAAGTAAAGCTGGTAGGTAGGCAGAACTTCGATTATGGAGATAAAAAAAAGAGATGTGATTAGAAAACCCTTTTTTTGATCGAATCTCTTGCTTTTTTCTTGTTTGACAAATTTTTCTTTTTTCTGTCAAGTTCTCCTGCGGTATAATTTAGAAAATCGGCCCAGACCATTACTGAAACACGGTTTCCAGAAATCATGAATTTTAGTGTATGGATCATAGCTACTTAATACTTGCATAAAAATTGTAAACTGAGTGATTTTCCATTGCCAGAGACATTTTAAGCACATATAAAGTAAAAACATAGAATCCTTTCTTCTTAAATCTTCTTCTTGTTTCCAATAATTCATAAGGATCCCGTAGACACTGTCTTTCTAAGAATGATTTAATGAATTTCTTGTTTTTCTCGTAAATATATTATTCTGTTTTATATATCTGCTTCGGAAAAATAACGAGGCATTTCATCAGACTGGTCTCGGTCGATTTTGTTGTGATTTTTAGTATTTATTCAAGAGAAAGAGTGTAAAGTAAAAATAGTAAAAGAGTGTTAGTCATTGAAACATCTCCGTAATTATATGTTAAATGAACGTTGCTACGTCTTTGCGACTGACACTTATTCCTAAGATACCTAAAGATAATTCTTCTCAGGGATTTGTATGTAATAATTTCAATTTATTAGAATTTGAGGAAGGATTTGCAATTCTTCAGTGTTCTCTCATATCTAAATAACGTCTTCCTTGCTAGAAAGATCGAAATTAATTTTTTGTATAACTCTCACCATGTTTTTGGTCGCTAGAAAGTCTTCCTGTTTTCTCTCCTTAGTTTATGCATCCTCTCTACTTGTAGCGCTTTGGCTATTTATTAATCTCTATCCCACCTTCATCAGCAGCCCTTTGTTTATCCTTTCATATAATTTGCTCCCTCCACCCTTCACGTTTGCTGCCTCATTAATTTTCCCCTTTGGTTTCTTCCATCCTGGCCTCCTCCAAGGTTTCCTTCTCCGCTCCATGTTTCAGCCTTTACAACACCTTTTAATTTTTATGTGATTACACAGGACTATGGTCGATGATGCACCGCCGTAAATTATGACGGGCGAGGACGGGAAAACATGAATGAACCGAGCGGGAGTGTGGTGGGAGGAGACGGGACCACAGATAAGAAAAGGAGTCGGGGTACAGATAGGTGGAATGAATGGGAAGAGATTAGATGTGGATTTTCTGAGTCACGAAAAGTTGGGTATCGTAACGTATCTGTTTCTGAGGGAGCAAGGAGAGATCCGAGAGAAGGCGGAGGGATGGTTTGTTTTCATTGTCATGTCCGGAGAAATTTCTGGGCTAAGTTCCGACGTAGGTCGAGAAAAACGGCGCGATGGTCTTGTAGGAGTTTGCTGGAAGTATCACCACGTCCTCGATAACTTAGGTGGGCAACACGTTCATACTGGTGTGGTTTATCCGTTTCGCAACCTGGTGATTCTAGGATAATGTTGGGTCTAGAAATGGCTATCCTTGCTCACGGTGAGGAATTGCTAGTTTGGAGGCCAGCGCTGTCAAGGCCCTCTGTGTAAATGCAGGGATTAGAGCCGCTACGTAACGCGGGAAAACTATCATCAATCCTTTGAACTGCGTGATAGATTTATGACTTCGAGTTTGAGATGATCAACCAGTAAAAAAAATTGTGAAATAAATTATTTATTGTCCGAAATTAATGAATTTTCTCGGTCGTATCTGGTCCGTATGTATATAAATATATACGTGTGGTTTTTTCATTCTTTACGAATAAATACATACGTAAAGTTTTCAGGTCTTGCAAAGTAAAAATTTCAATGTTTCTAAGGATTTATAGATTCTGAAAAATTAAACTCGGATTTTTTCTGAGTTAAACATGCTTTAAATAATTATATCGAATATATGGCCTATTGAATTGGTACTGAAGTATTTCAAAGGCATATAAATTAGTCTGTTTTCAGCAAATAAATTATTTCCATACGTCATTATAATGAATGTTTATGGTTTTGATTGTTAAGCGAAGAAATTCGTTCTTTTGAAGTCAATCATAAATGTATATGTATCGTTTTCATGTGAAGTTGATTTGAAAAATGTATATTTTGCAATACCTTTCATCAGGCTCTAGGTTTAGTAGTTCAATTTTCATTTTTTTTCAATTGGTGAAGCTATTACTATAGAAATATACTTTACAGAATATATTTAGAAAAATGACAAATAATCTCCGATGTATTTCAAATTACGTAGGTAAGGGATGCGTATCTTATATTGGAAGTTTTCTTGATTTTCCGCGGAGGGCGATGTCATCCGTTGATGCTTCTACAACTATTCAAAGACGTTTAGTGATCATTTCTGAAAATAAGATGCCTCACCTTCCTGGATAATGTATAGTGATGTAGTCCTCCTTGATAATTAGACCATTTATCTTCTGCTATCGCTTTGATAATTTAATCTCGAGGCTAATTGCAGCGCAATCCTTCTTAACCATTTCGTCTCCATCAGAGTGATACTGCACCCGAGCAAGATGCATTCCGAGAAAATCCCTCCGTGTGTTTGCGTTAGAAGATAAGATAGCTACGTGCCTTATCCCGGGGCCTAGTTCTCTTTTTCGATGAAAAAACTTTCGGATTGAACCCACCGGTAAACGACCCAAGGTTGAGGCAACACGAAGCGGATCGTGGGGAACACAGAAGTCGTGAAACAACAATAAGGCGCGTCCTTGTAGCGAAGGAGGCTAATAATGGATGGCGGTTTCCCGTTCGGGGCGGGATTGTTTGTTTACCGGAGTGGTACATGGGACTTTGCAATCTGACGGCCGGTTGCCAGGGGAGGCGTGGGAGGCGGGGACGTGGAGAAAGAGTCACAGAAAAAGTGGAAGAGGAGCGGGGCCAAGCTGCACGAGAGTAAAGATTTAAATTCACGACGATTGGTCCCGAGAATCGAGAACGGGAAACGAGATTTCCCGAGAAATCCCGAAGTTATCTTATTTGTCATCCACTCTGATAATTGTTAGAGAAGATTGTGTTATTATATATTATATTTATTATTAGCATAATTATTAGTGTAAGACAAAGAATCTAAACTCATAAGTGCAGGAATCTTATCCTTTAGACTTGAAAGTAAAATTAAATTATATTTTTATTAGGGAAAACGATATTCCCTGTTATTAAAGGATCTTACCTTATAATACGTCTAAATTATCGGTTATTTTACTGATCGAATAACGTAAATAAAACTTAAAATTTTCATTAATTGGCCATATCCGGCGTCATTGTGTAATCATCTTATGAGTTGATTGGTTGCTATGAAGCCGTTATGAGATCTCAGGATCCCTACCATCAGAGTAAGGGTTTTAGTCTCCCGTATTATACGAAGAGGCAAAATGTTGAAGGGAGGTTGAAGTTTCAAAGCTGTATTTAGGCTTACCACAATCTCCGTTTTGGCCAGGACAGTCCCAGTCTTTCAGGAAGGTCCCGGTATGTTTTTCGGTTTTTCCGGTTTAAACGAATAATTCCGAGAAAGAGTATGATGCAAAATGAGGCCATTTCAATGATAAAAGTCATCGATACGCAAATTTGCTGAAAGTTGGGGCGCTGCACACACATTTTCTTGAAAAAATATGAAATTGTCGAAGACTAACGTTAAGTTTTGAGGCAATTCCCTAGTTTCAGCCGCTTCAATAAGTGATACAAAAGATTTTTGTACTTAAATATAAATATGTATGTCTAGCGAGTTCAGTATTAGGCTTTGAGATTACGGTTTTATATGGTCTTAATTATAAACTGACGGTCCTTTCACGGTTATAAAATACTACAAATAAATGCCTTAAAAGTAAAATCATAACCATAAAAAATAAGGAGTGCTCTGTACTTAGTGCCTTTTGCATAACTTTAATGATCTTTTGAGCAGTCATTAGTAGTTTGATATTAGTTAAATAAGCTCCTCATGCAAAGAATCCCATACTGCAGGAGTGAATTAACTTGAGCTTAGTACACTGTTACTAGTACCGAGAGTGGGCATACGTATCTTAACACACAAAATTTTCTAATCGATGAGATTAGAAATCCGTAAAGTCTTCCTAGACTTTGGATAATTATTCTAAAAGACGAATTCAATCCTCGCTCATGGAAACCTTCGGATACGCTAATTATCAGAAAATGAAAATCAATAGGGAACATTGAGAATGGTTAGTTCCATCCCCACTGCGGTATTCTTTGGTTCAAAAACCATGATACTTTATACTTCGTTTTCCCCGATTACCCGACCAACGTTCCGCGGAAACCGGGAGCGAGGTGGCGTGAGAAATTCCCGTAAAGTGTTGGGAAGGAATTCTCGCCCGGAAATACAACACGCTGGATGAAGAAACCTCGGCGAAGAAACGGTTCGAGGCGATAAGTGCTTATCTTTCGCGTGGTGTAGGTAGCTTTTTTTCGGGTGCCGCTGATTTGTTGAAGTTTAACGGGAATCCAGTGGAGAGAAGATTTTCGGAAGAAAGACATTTATCATCTCATCCGTGGTTTCTCCATGGCGTCACCTGCGTTGGAGTACCTTCCGCGCGAGCTGTCAAAACACTTGTGATAGCCTAATGATTAAACGTTTTTTCTCCTCTAGTCCATTGACGATGTTGACTTTTTTTAAGGTCGTGAAAGTTGACTTCCTTAATTCGTAAGCTGTCTGTGAATAATACCATATACCGTTTCCCAATTGATAGCTAATTTTCGAACAAACAAGAGCTTAAATTTTTGGTCGAATGTCAGTTTGGTTTGAGGAGGATGGGATGCTTTTATTTTACATTTTAATTTAATTTTTGTAAGGGAATCTTTTGGAAGATTTGAATTTTCTATCTCATGTACAGTCAGGCTATTCTAAACATAATGGAATCTATTTTTAGGATTGCTTATTGCTGATCCTATAATTTTCTCAGTCAATTATTACGCATTTACATCGCATAAATTATAATGTTTCGCTTCTAACCCGTTTTCCGTGCTCCCGTAATCTAATCAGGAACTTCAGAATGTTTTATACAATGTTTCTGACCTCCAATCTCACTCACTCCGAACGTTGGCTTGCATGGTATTTTGGTATGTCCTCGAAATATCTTGAAAGTTTCACAGATATAGTGGATGTATATGAGGGGTAATTACGAATTCTATTCCCCAGCTGGTCTTATTTTTATAAAACGTTGAAAAAAAAACATTCATTCGGCACTTTATATATAGGAAAAGAAAACTCAGCTCATAATGCAAGCAATAGCGCTAAAAGGACCGAATTATAAGCATTTCTGTTGCTACCGTGTATAATCCTTTTATAATGACTGTTATAATCCTATGTAGTACCAAACCCTTACTGTTGATTTCAATTGATATTGTTATATTATTGATCTAAGTCCATACAGAAATTACGGCAGGTATGCTTTTTATTTTATAACTATATCTTTTTATAAGTTATATATCTGCGATTTAATGGCTTACCTTTGTAATATATGTATATGCATTTATTAAAAAATACTATTTCAAAATGGAATCCACCAATGAAATGGAAAAAACTAATCCTTGGCTTCATTGCGAAGAGCGAATTGTTGTTCTAATGATCGAGTTTTTATAATTCGGGCTCCCAGATAGTCAAGTGGGCAGCGCGTTTGCCTTAGGTGAAAGCGATCCTGGGTTCGATTCCCGATGGGGTTCCACCGGAATTTCCTTAGTTGTCGAAGCTCTTTCAACAATACTAGTACTAGGCATTCCCTTAACAGTGTGGAAGAGACGCGGCATGGTAATTTAGTGTATAGAATACCTGCCCGGAAAGTGGGAGACCTGGGTTCGAGTCCCATACTCTTAAAATTCATCCAAAACTTCGTTAAAATTCAGTATCCATTGAAAATCCGGTGGTATATACTTCAAAATATTTTATGGAGGAATTAATTGCTGTTATGTTTGTTTCCTAAAATTTTTAATGTCAATTTTAACAGTTTGGAGACATTTTAAATGGGTCCCTTTCATCACATCATCTTTCCTCGACCGTACCCTGCCTCCTCTAAATTGAAAAACTGCATGCCTAAATTATGAAATAAGGAGTTCATTCTATTTGCGTCGTCCTTTCTTGGTCACAGAGGTCCTCTTCTTTGGAGGTGATTCCTCATTGTCTTCTCGTCCTGCCTTCAACACTCCTGTTTCGGAGGAAATGACTCCGTGTCCAAATGGTCGTTCATCAACTCCTGTCCATTGCCAACTGCTGCATCCCTCTTCAGCCTCTCTCACGTTCTCCATTTATGTATCCTACTGGAGCATCTTTAAGGGCAGCCGATCATTCATCGACCACTGTCACTTACAAAACTTCCTCCGAAGCTCTCAGCACTTACGGAACCTTTTGTTTCAATTCCTTCTTCGTAATGTTGGGAAATCATCCAAGCGATTTGGCTATTTTTTGACCTGTCGCGATACTACGGAATGGAATAGAAAATGTACAGGATAATTAAGCAAGATTCAGTTCCGATAATCTGATTCTTCAATGGCGCCTTAAGTGTATAATTGGAAAGTAACATGTTTTCGCTTTAATTTCAAATCGTACCCCTGAGATTGGTTATAATTATACAGTATTCTATGACACAACTTGCACAAATTCCACAAAATTTATAGCGCAGGATTACTGGTTTCGGCGTGAGTTTTCGCCATCATCAGAACTGACGAGTACAGGAGAAAGACGTTGTACTCGTATATGTATATAGACACGGGAGTATATACGTGTATACGTCGCATATAACGTCTTTCTCCTTTCCCTGTCAGCTCTGATGATGGTGTAAACTCAAAGCGAAATCTGTTAATGTGTGCTATAAATTTTGTGGAATTTGTACAAGTTTTGTCATTAAATACTGATCATTTTTTCATTAAATAGCGTTCATGAAATCCACCAAGTATCGTTTGATACCATTCATTTGGTTATACTTATCTGAGCTAGAAATTAGTGGCGCTTTCAATTGTTCATGCACTATGAATATTATAGGGCGATAATAGATGAATCAAGCATCAACTTCATTCAAGAGTATATTTAGTGTATATGCAGTTCTCTTTTCGAATAGTTCAAAACGTAATTTATCAATAGTTTGAGTCTTAACCGTTTTAGGATGTGCTAGTGATCATTTTAAGTCGTTTACTGATTTTCTACTCAAATTTCGTAAAATGTAACGGTAGGAGTTGCAATCGTAATTCTATAGTAGTGATTATGCATATGTTGTGTGTTCCTGATATATAGAAGTAAAAAGTTAGTCAGAATCCACACTAAATTTATCGTATACTGTAAGCATGGAGTACACAGTTAAAGAAAAAGTCATTCAGTACTTGAACTATTTCCCAGAAAATTACTATAAATGCTAGCTAACCATTTTACCTCCAAAATTGTATATCAAAGATTATACGAGCATCAAAGATCTCTGAAGACATTATTTTCGTTGGAAACATGAGAAGGAAAAGTGTTGGCACACTGCCAAGTTTATCTTGCTACCACGCGGTTATTTTTTTCATTGCAGTTTATGCATCGCCGCAATTGGATTCCAGGGTACATAAACAAATGCTATTTAAGATACTTTCTATGGTGCGTCATCGCGACGAATGCTAGAGCATCTATGCGATGCACTTCCCTTTGCTTAGATATTCTAATTAAAGCCATTGTGAAGACTGCGGTTACGGTGTCAATGACCTTCCGACGGGGGCCCGAAACTCTTTTTGAAAAAATCCCTAATGAGCCTCTATCTTCATTCCTCTCCAGCCATCAATGAAATCCCCTTCAACTATTCAACTATGAATCACTTAGCGCTTTCCATTGGCCTGCTGTCATACTGCACTTCCTTCCCTTTTTGGCTCACTCAGCCATACCAATCTCTGTCACTCCACATCCGTACACCGCTGTCTATTCATTACGCCGCGTTGTCCTTTTTTGTACGTATGTGTCCTCTTTGCGTTAACTTCCCTTTGATTTCGTTTCTTTCCCTTTCCTCTATGATTCAATGCAGCTTTTTAAACTCCTCTTCAAGTTTTTTACATTTAAACCTTTTTTTTATGCTGGAGCAGAATTCACGGCGTTCGGAGGAAAGGTACATTTCTTTTTGTTCTTATACTGTGCATTTTAATGGCCGCAATTAATTTATACATCTATTATTAACTTATTGCATTAATCTTACTAAGGTTTAGTGTTAGTAATTGTTCCATACTTACATTTGTATCATATGATTTAAATTTTAGATTTCACTGAATAACTTTGTCCAAGCATAATCTTTTACTATGGAAACAATATTTTATATTACGGGCATTATCTTGTCTTAAATAAATAAGATTTACTCTGCAGTTATCACAGATTTATAAGCATTGCATTTAAAATGTGTTTGAAAATAATATTGCGCGGGAATACGACGATAGAAGAATACATTTTTGCCATTGAATACAACGCCAGCATAATTTTACACCTCACTAACAGAGTTTCATTACTTGTTTGACTGTATGTGATGACCCATATTGCAAAACATGGAGCTTAAATATTTCTGTCAGTTGTTGTGGAAATACATGTAATAAAAATAATCTAAATATTAAAAGAAATCCCTGTAAATGGAGATGTAATCGATTCTAATCTATTAACTCTAATTAACAGATTGAAGATTTCACACGCATCTATCATCTTTTATTTGAGTTTTAGATAGAAATTTTGACGTTATTGTAACCAGTAACTTATTTTAAACAGAATTTTAAAAATTTTCTCATTATTTCGATAGAAATTATTTCAAAGGATCTCCAACCCAATGTAGTGATATTACAGAAGATTCAAAGATTAATAGTTGACCCTTCCTCCTTTGAAATATATTTTTGGCGTCAATTGCTTGCTTCAGTACGCTCTAGAAGTTGCACATTTTGCTGTTCTGAATGTTGGCTTCCCCTGCCCACACTAATATAATCAACTTCGGGGTCCATTACTATGATTTAACGCTACAAAAACAGTTATCCACGCGTATACTTAATTACTAAAGATCGTTAATTCCACTTACTGATATTTGCGCCCCATTGAATGCTGTATCCTGGCTCGGTTGTCACATTTGCTTACTGTCCGAGCGGGCTCTACTCCTACTTAACTTCTTTGGTGCATTTACTTCGTTATTTTATTCTTCCGCCCACTTACCCACTCCGGGAATTCTTTCATTCGGAAACGGAACCAAAATTGAGAAGTGTGAGTTGATCGAGATGAGGGCCACTTAGGGAGATTGGGTTATGTGAGCGCATGCTTTCGTTCGGCCGTCTCTTTGAGAGACGTCGATTTCTCATAACGCACAAAGGAAGGTTTCGTATTGCCCTCCAAATACTCTCTCTCTCTCTCTCGAGATGACTCTCAGTGGATAACGGTTACGCGAGAGGAAGTGGAGGTACAAAATTGTTCATTTCTGTTATAGAGATTGCGGCGGTCACTTTGCATTAGAGTTAAGGTGGTCTATTATCAAGGCAAAGCTGTGTATGTTCCAAATGTTCGGTTGTTACGAACATGTTGTTTCCCTCGGAGATTTTTCTATTATATTTGTTAGGTATTGTGGAATTGCATTTTTGTTTTTCTAATATGGGACTCTTCCTGTCAATTCTTTATTAGACTGTGGGTGTCTTTCGTCTCTCAATCCTCAAGATATTATTTTAATTGTGTATAGGATGTGTTTATTTTATTTATTCAGCTATAAAATTGCTATCAGTGAACTTTACAAACTCTGAATTTCTGTCGTCGATCCTGAGAATGACAGATACATTTTTATATTTCCAAATGTGAATTGACTAATTAAATTTAGGGAATATCCCTATTGGAAAATTGAGTCACTAATCCATTTTGACGTAAGATAGATAGTTCTTCCTATTTTATTTGGAAATAATTCACTCGTAAAGTAAATACTTTTAGAAAAAGAAAATTATTCGAAATTATTGTAATATCTTTCCTGTAAAGTCTTTGACTCGGCCATCATTTTTTAACTAATCAAATTCAAGGCATAAAATTTCATCAGATATGCCAAATTTTAAGTTCAACCTCAGGTTAGATTTTCTACTCTTCACTGTTTAGAACTTCGTCAACAACTTCATTTCTTGCTAATGAGATTTTGCAAAGCAGACGTACACTTAAAACTATCTGTCATGCATCTTTAATTTACAAGCTATGTTTTATAGAAAAAATTTAAAAATTCTGATAAATTTTCATAAATCTCATCAAAATTAAGCGCTTGTGACATATTGTCATATTTTAATGCAAAGAGTGTTAGATTTTTCTGTTTTACTCTACATCTTCATTACATATAAATAGATAGTTAATAATTAGCTGCATTTGAAGTATACATGCGAAAAACACTTTTGAAAATACTGTTGTTTCCGCATGATGCTCAGATAATCGTGTGATGGAATAATGGAGTGAATTCGCTAACGAAAAAAAGTACTACTCAATTTCAAGGGGAAAACGATAGAATATTTCATCGCCCTATACCAAAAACGACATCGAAAAGGGTCTGCTTTGTAAAATGTTTAGCGTTGCCTTGATAATCCTGTTGACGAAAACACTTCAATAAATTCCGTCCATTCCCATAGATCGCCATCGAATCACTTCGCCGATCTCGACGAAAAAAACGGACGTGGAGATGAATATAGTTTGGATTTCAACGTGCCGTTAAACGGCAGCGTGTTTTTACAGCCCGGAGATCACATCGCGGACGCTCCTCTTACAAAGGGAAACTTTTTTGAAATGCAGATGAGCCGTGGAGCGGAAAGTGATACGTTGGTCACCGTCCAAGCGAGATAAATGTACGCACGCGCGAAAGAGGGCGAGAGAGAGAGAGCCTCTCACTTCCTTTATGATGGAGAAGTACTTCAGGGTCCACTTCTGGCACCAGTGTTATTTTAGTCTGTTTGTCCTAAAAGGAATCTTTCCTTTATTATTAATCTATTCTAAATGTAAATGTAATTTATTCTCTGAGGCTCTAGAAAGATTTGCTAATACCTTTGTGAGTTTCAGCATAATATACAACCAAAACAATTTTATATCATTCGTTAGCCGAATGTATGAAACGATTACGCATTGACTAGAGTTTATTTAGAGACTAATGATGAAAACAGGTGAGCTTTTATGAATTTACAATTTATTTAATCGGTCACAAGATGTTTGCTTAATATATCTGTTAAAGTATAGAAAGCAACAAGTATTAGTTTAGGAAAGTTGCCGACAAATTTCTGAAAAAATTAAACGAAAGAAAATTTATCGATGTCGTAGGATTTTATGAACAAACAAGGAATTCTTTAGTTTTTCCAACGTAATTATTGTGGATTCCCTTTAGCTGCAATTAATCAGTATATTGAATCAGAACTGGAGCAGTATAACTTTCGACTTGAAAAAGAAAAATGGTGTTTGGGTACTATCGGATTAATCGTTTAAAAGATGTTGTAATTATGAAACCAGTTTATCGTAGAGAAGCAAAAGGATATCTGCAATAATTAAACAGCAAAAAGAGATATTTTCACAAGGACGAGAGGTTTTTATCAACACAATAGAAGAACAGTTACGAGGTTACAACTCCTATGAAAGAGATACTTAGTCATTTCAAATTACGAGAAAATATCATACAATCTGTGAAATACGTTTAAGTCTTCGTAATCCTTGTTGAACAGGTGTAGAGTAAGCTGAGGGGTTGGGAAACAAAAGATGTCCTTCAATATTAGGAGGCGTTTACGTAAACGAATACGAAAATTATGCAAGTAATCCAAGAGAAACGTTGCTCGTAGATTATCTTAGATCTATTAGTATTATTGACGCTACGAGAAATACATTCCTTGCGTTTATTCGTGACGAAAAGCGTTAAAGAATCGGTGGAATGTACTATAGTTAATAACCAGAAAATAAGTAGTCGAATTACCGTGGTGAGTGGAGAGGTTAAAACGAGGATAACAACTGTAGGGGAAATATCTGAAATGAGACTGCATCATCGACACAATCAGACGTAGTACGTTACTGTTACTTTCCTTTGTGTTGGGGAAATAATACAGAGGGATGAAATATCTGAACCCCGTTGTGTCACCACTTTTGCCGTAAATGGTGTTTTTTTCCTTAAAATAAATTTAATCCGTAGCCCTTTATAGAGTTAGGATCCAACCTAGCAGCATTTATAATGACTGGAGTTTTATCAGCGCATTGATTAGCACGACGCCTTATTAGACCTATTAATTCAGGTAGCTTCTTAATATTTTCTAAATGCCAGGTCTACAGCATGGCCCTTTCCAGGAACTACTTTCATCAAAATTTACAGTGCAACCTACTAGGTTTCCGGGGTCAAGTATTATTCTATATTTTCTGTCGTTGTATTTTCATTACATCCCTGGTAATAAATAAATTTAAGAGATGTGAGCGAGACATTCGTAATTCAGGGTAAATGTCGTAACGAAGATATGAATTCTTTTCATAGTAGTAGTAGTATTGTTAAAAGTGCTTCGACAGCCTAGGTCATTTCGCACGTAGGCCCCCACCGGGAATCGAACCCGGGACCGCTTTCATCGAAGCTGAACGCGTTACCCACTTAGCTATCTGGGAGCCCATTCTTTTCATATCCTGTACGATGTCATTACTTTTCTGATAATGTTCACAACAATTCATTTATTACCTTACGTACCTGGGGATAGTAGCTGATGTCTCTTATGTACGTATCTTAATATTGTAGGTATAGTAAGTTGTAAACTATACTTCTTGCGGGTGTTTTCCTGCTGTGGGGTTTTTTCCTAAGCTCTTGACTTAGGTTTTTTAACCGCACACAGTTTGTTTCTTTACTGATTTATCCTGTCCATATATTAAAATTGAATGGGTTAGATGTAATTGGGAACTCGATAGTGTCAATCTCGCCCGCAGTAAAGACGTTTCTATTCTGTTGGTTTGTCTGGATTGTATATTTAAATATGAGATTGAATTTACGTTTCTTTATGCATATATTTTGTCACCTTTCTCACAAAGTTTTCTTTCATAACGGGTATTTCGGTTTAAACAAGGTTGTTACATATCTCACACATTTCAACATGAGCTACATAACTGCATCTTAAACGAAGTGTTCACCCGTTGACGGAATCGCATGATTTATTCATGGTCCACTTTGATAGCGGCCTGGTTAACAAGTGACGGTCTCCAGCCCTGGTTTCGAGCTGGAGGAGGATCAGGAAGCGATACGCAGAATTTGATGTCAATCTTGTGCTGCAAGTGAAAAGACGGAAGAGGCAAATGGAAAGAGGTTATCCGAGTACACTTGTTATTCATTTTAACGTCTTTTTTCTCTGTTGAAGAAAGCTCTTTGTCTCGCGAACGGCGTTGGCAAGCGCTGCTCATCGTTTAGTTCGATCAGTTGATATCCTGCTGTGTGCATATCGAGATGTGACGGATTAATGCGAAAGAAAAGGAGTCACTCACGCATGTGACGTCGTGTTTAGTGAATTATGAGCATGGGACGGAAATTGCGGAAAGATTAAATATTGGTTTTTCAAGGCAAATAGCTTTTCTAAGTCGGAAGGCTAAGTGCTATGTTAGCGGGTATGAGTGGACTCACATATCTCTTCAACAGCTGTGCTTTATTATTGCTTTCCTTTATTCAATGAGTCGAATTGTCTCAGAAAATACGACCTTAAATTTTGTACATCTCTTTCACTTCTCCAGGAAACAATTTGTATTTTTTAGGCTTTCTAATTGATTGGCACTATCAGTGCAAGAAATTCACCTTTTAATACTTTCTCTTATGAGGATTTTTTAATATCGAATTGTTCATCTCAACATTTTTTTCATAGTCTTTTTCGTATATTATGTAATTACTCTTTTCATCGAATTCAATAAGGAGCGATCGAGATGTATACCATTATTCTACAGCATTTATACCTCAGAATATTTCATATTATTACAACCATAAACAAGATTAACAAAATTAATACGTTCACTGCATATACCTCCATTTCTAATGCATTTATCACTCCAACGGTGTAGTGATCCGCAGTACACGCGTTAAATGAAAGATGTATGTTCCTCTATTCTGAGCAAAGAATGAAACGAAAAATATTCATCAAGGCGAGGTTGCCGAATAGTTTTAAGTAATACACATTTGTTAATTCCGAAAGTAGGCGCCAAATGACATCTACTCCAACAAATAGATTTAGGCGGCAATGCCCCTGAGATTGCTAACTCTGACAAGAATGCATCTACTGAGGATTTATATCTCCGCATTTTTCTAGCATTCCTTTCTCACGCTCCTCTTTTTCCGCTAGTTTTAGCCCACCTCTTTGAACGCCTCGCATCCGAAATCCCGGAGTTACGGGTCGACGCACGTATTCCAAACGCAAAAATATTTCTCGCCTCCTAGAGAGTCCATCCATAAATTTCACTCTTCTATTGTCCACGGCAATTCCTACCTTTCGTGGTCTCAAGGAAACCTAGCAAAAGGGATTATAGAATAGCACGAGTGAGGCACGTTTTAAGGGGAAAAAGAGAAGCGTGCCAAACCGTGACAGTCGAATATCGAAACCGAAATATATTTCTTTCGCTCTTTTAAACGCTGTAGCGGTTGTGTTATGCCGGATTAGATGATGCACGCTTTTTCTGATTTCCGGCGAAATTTTGGCTCGAAGCAAATATTTCCATTGAATTGAAGACTCATTTATTCCCAAGGAGAAACGGACATGAGGAGAGTGTAGCAAGACCGGGATTCGAATCCGGATCTTCCANATGTATATATGATGAGTTATCACGGAGAATCACAATAATCTCCAATTCAACCCAAAGAAACAATGTAATACTGGGCTCTTAAGTGAACTTTAGTTAAATTATTTAGTCCATTTTAAGTATACATTACAATACGGACCTTTATCTCTGTTTCTCCTTTTAAACTTTTAAAGCAATACTTTTGTCGCTAGTAATTTATCTTAAATCTTATCATGAGGGCCTGTCTTCCAGATTCAGATGTTCTTTGATTAAGACACACATAATCTCCTTCTCTGAAACTGAGAATATTTACAAGGAAAAAAACTTAGCGTCCTCTGTAGACAAGAGTAATAAAGTGGCGTGGAATGGGCAGAATGCGTATAGGCACAAAAAAGAGCGGCCCCACGAATAGTTTAATATTACTCGAAGAATTCAGGCCTAAGAATGCTTCTAACGATCAAGGATGCTACCGCATACGTTGTTTTCTTTTTGGATAGAGGAGCCTGAAGGATGCAGAATATGCCAGATTCAGATTTATCTCATTAATGCACAGCTGTTATTCACGTTGTTCTCTACGAACTGGGAAAGCAAAAGTAGAACATTGAATAAATAAGAACTCTCGGATTTGGATGCTGGATTGAAAATGTAGAGAAATACTTTGATGGATGAAATGAGTACGGACTACAATCTGTACGAAAGGCCCCAAGTTCCTTAGTTGGCGCCCGTAGGAAATATAATTGCCACAAGAAATATAATTGCCAGATAAAGCCTGCAATAGATTTTGGATACTTTTCTTATTTACAAAAATTGGTTACTATTATATTTGAGAGTTGAGAGGTGAGAATTCATTGAAATCTCTCATCGCTGTAGTTAAAACTGCCTTAGCTTTACAGATATTAGATTAGTAGATTGTGGACTTTATACGGATAAAAAATATTTGATTCTCCCATTATTGTATTACAATCGAGGAGGAAAAAGGGAGAAACCACCAATTTATAATTTTCGAACATATAAATTTTTAACTCCAAAACCTAATAATGAATTATTTAGGGTTAGTTGTAATTGGGAACTCGATAGTTTCAATCTCGCCCGTATTAAAGACGTTTCTATTCTATTGGTTTTTCTGGATTGTATATTTAAATATGAGATTGAATTTACGTTGCTTTATGCATATATTTTGTCACCTTTCTCACAAAGTTTTCTTTCATAACGGGTATTTCGGTTTAAACAAGGTTGTTACATATCTCACACATTTCAACATGAGCTACATAACTGCATCTTAAACGAAGTGTTCACCCGTTGACGGAATCGCATGATTTATTCATGGTCCACTTTGATAGCGGCCTGGTTAACAAGTGACGGTCTCCAGCCCTGGTTTCGAGCTGGAGGAGGATCAGGAAGCGATACGCAGAATTTGATGTCAATCTTGTGCTGCAAGTGAAAAGACGGAAGAGGCAAATGGAAAGAGGTTATCCGAGTACACTTGTTATTCATTTTAACGTCTTTTTTCTCTGTTGAAGAAAGCTCTTTGTCTCGCGAACGGCGTTGGCAAGCGCTGCTCATCGTTTAGTTCGATCAGTTGATATCCTGCTGTGTGCATATCGAGATGTGACGGATTAATGCGAAAGAAAAGGAGTCACTCACGCATGTGACGTCGTGTTTAGTGAATTATGAGCATGGGACGGAAATTGCGGAAAGATTAAATATTGGTTTTTCAAGGCAAATAGCTTTTCTAAGTCGGAAGGCTAAGTGCTATGTTAGCGGGTATGAGTGGACTCACATATCTCTTCAACAGCTGTGCTTTATTATTGCTTTCCTTTATTCAATGAGTCGAATTGTCTCAGAAAATACGACCTTAAATTTTGTACATCTCTTTCACTTCTCCAGGAAACAATTTGTATTTTTTAGGCTTTCTAATTGATTGGCACTATCAGTGCAAGAAATTCACCTTTTAATACTTTCTCTTATGAGGATTTTTTAATATCGAATTGTTCATCTCAACATTTTTTTCATAGTCTTTTTCGTATATTATGTAATTACTCTTTTCATCGAATTCAATAAGGAGCGATCGAGATGTATACCATTATTCTACAGCATTTATACCTCAGAATATTTCATATTATTACAACCATAAACAAGATTAACAAAATTAATACGTTCACTGCATATACCTCCATTTCTAATGCATTTATCACTCCAACGGTGTAGTGATCCGCAGTACACGCGTTAAATGAAAGATGTATGTTCCTCTATTCTGAGCAAAGAATGAAACGAAAAATATTCATCAAGGCGAGGTTGCCGAATAGTTTTAAGTAATACACATTTGTTAATTCCGAAAGTAGGCGCCAAATGACATCTACTCCAACAAATAGATTTAGGCGGCAATGCCCCTGAGATTGCTAACTCTGACAAGAATGCATCTACTGAGGATTTATATCTCCGCATTTTTCTAGCATTCCTTTCTCACGCTCCTCTTTTTCCGCTAGTTTTAGCCCACCTCTTTGAACGCCTCGCATCCGAAATCCCGGAGTTACGGGTCGACGCACGTATTCCAAACGCAAAAATATTTCTCGCCTCCTAGAGAGTCCATCCATAAATTTCACTCTTCTATTGTCCACGGCAATTCCTACCTTTCGTGGTCTCAAGGAAACCTAGCAAAAGGGATTATAGAATAGCACGAGTGAGGCACGTTTTAAGGGGAAAAAGAGAAGCGTGCCAAACCGTGACAGTCGAATATCGAAACCGAAATATATTTCTTTCGCTCTTTTAAACGCTGTAGCGGTTGTGTTATGCCGGATTAGATGATGCACGCTTTTTCTGATTTCCGGCGAAATTTTGGCTCGAAGCAAATATTTCCATTGAATTGAAGACTCATTTATTCCCAAGGAGAAACGGACATGAGGAGAGTGTAGCAAGACCGGGATTCGAATCCGGATCTTCCATTTTCCGGGACTGCTCTAACCAATTGAGCTA